>NW_010588174.1:48956-82260 GCF_000705375.1 Tinamus guttatus | reverse complement strand
TAACACGCGCCTCGCTCTGAACTTCAAAAAGTCGTTCCAAAATCTTCTGCATTTTGAAGTGGGGTCTCCCATTTCAAAAGCCTCTGGCTCTTTCATTGCCACACGTTCATACCCTCCAAATCCTGACTTACTGCACAGGAGGAGGCATGCAGGACAGCTACCTGAAAAGTTGCTTCTTTTCTCATTTCCCAATTTTATTAGTGGAAGTAGGTTACAATTTCAGTCCAAGCAAAGGAGACAGCAAAGCACAGCTGCAGACTAGATTGCAACATAAACAGGTAATAACATATAATTCCTTGTTAAGTTACCTTCTAAGTGAAAAGGGCAAATCATTAAAAGCAAATAATGGCAGCCTGAAAAGTTTGTAGAGCCACTAGCATTAGCTGTGCTTTTACCTTGTGTCCACTAGCACAAGACAATTCCCAGTTCCCAGTTATTTCAGATTTACCAATGCAATAATGTGACAACATGCTTGCTTCAACATCCTGCCAGCTTTACATGCCCACAGCCTTGCAGTCTTGGGCCCCTCTGAATTTCAACACCTGCCATTTGCAAGTTATGGATTTTAGAAGACAGAACAAATTCCTGTTGCTGACATTTGGGGAAAAAAGGCTTCTCGGATATCCTTGCTAACTACCCTTTTATCAGCTCAGACTCCCAAGGTAAGGTGTGCTAGGAAGAAGAAAATCAAATAATTGAAACAATTGTCTGGTACTTACTGAGTTTAACGGATCCGTCCATTCCTAACAGCACGTTGTCACTCTTAATGTCTCTGTGGATGACCTGGTTGGCATGTAGGAATTCAAGTGCTTGCAAGCACTGGATGGGAGAGAGAGGAAAAAAACCAAAAACATTTAGCTTATGCAACACAATTTGCACACACAGCACACAATTTGCAAACACAATTTGCACACACAGCACACAATTTGCAAACACAATTTGCACACATGAACAAAAATTCAAAGTGCTTCCACCCTCCACATCTGAAAATATAGCAGGTATTTTATAAAGTAACCAGTAGAGGAAGCTCTTGTGCTAAAATATATATATATATTTGCCAGAAGTCAGAGATCAAAAAAAAAAAAAAAAAAACCACTCAGCTATAATGTTTCTCTCTCATCTTATAGAACGAGTCCATTAAAATCTTCATCCCTAACACATTGTCCAAAATCACCCACTAAAAATAAACTCCCTAAAACTGTTTTTGAGTTATTTTTTGATTATAACCTTCCTTTGGGCATAAAAACAGAATAAAACTTAGTTTTGCTATTTGAGAAAAAGCAACACCACCATTTACAAGTATTTTTTAAAATACAAACAAAACATTTACCATTTTAACTTGGCTTGGACATGATCCTGAGTATTTTTGCCTCTGTTTACCTTAGCTAAGTGGCTGATGTTCTGATGTTCTGGGCAGCAGCATTTTGACGAAGCACAATAGTTCAGTATCAGACAGTTCCCTCAAGAGGGTTAACTACTATTACTGTCATGCTAGTTTTAGGTCTCTGCTTCCAGCTCCAGTTCTTCAGGAAACCACTACCTGTCCGTGCATGTTAATAATCCATTTTGCTTTTTATTCTCTCCCTTTAGGTGAGTCATCAAAGGCAGAAGTCATGCTGAGGTAGCCAAATGGCTTTTTAAAAGCCTAAGCTTTTCCTGCACACTAGGTAACGCAATTTCTTCTCCTGTTCCCATAATAAACTGAGTCTGAAGGAGTCACTGACCATCTGACTCTAGGCAAAAAACACTGATAAGCTGTGACATAAGTTACTTTTTATTTCCTTTAGCTCCATCTTTTAACATTCTCAAATATCCAGCTCCAACCATGACAGCTCTTTTGTGTTACACATGGCAAAGCCACGTTTAATATGCAGTGACATTCCCTGTGTAGCTCATTCACCACCACTGCGTTCTCTGCTACTGAATGATCCATTTTCTACTCCTTCCTCTGGGTATAAGCGTTTCATAGAGAACAGGAAAATGCAGTTTTGGTTGGTTTGGTTGGGCAGGGGGAGCAAAAATGTGAGTTTATCGCTGACTTTAATATTAATTTCTGCTCCTTCTGTTCCTAGTATCATTAATTCTACCCAACTGAATGTTCTCAATGGCAGTTTTTGCAATTATTTGTAACATAAATGTACCATAAAACCCCAAGGAACGGCATGTGCCTTCATTTCTCTGCACTCACCTCTCTGCAAACAGCAGCGATTTGTGCTTCATCCATGCATGTTTCTGTGACCACATCTGTTAGGGAGCCTCCAGCTAGATATTCCATCACCACAAACAACTCATCTCCTACAAGGTAACTACAAACAAAAAATGAAAAGCATGCCCATGGGCCATCAAGAGAGACAGAGAGCTGCAAACCAACGGGTAGGAGCACCCTGACAACTGCTCCAGAAAACACCTCACGACAAGCAGTGAAGAAAGCAGGTAGGTAAGGAGGTAGGTAGCCTTTATATGTAATAAAGCAATACGCTGACAATAACAGCCACAAGCTTCTTCACCTAGATGGTCAGGAAAACGTCCTGCACCCCTCAGAGAACACAGTGTTTCCAGCTGTGCTCTCTGACATCACTGCTCCTCGACCACATGCACTCACGACAAAAGGTCTCTGACCAAATCAACAGGACCATTCCCTATAATAGACTTCATTTTCTTTTTTTCTCTTTTTTTTTCCCCCCTCTCAATTTAAATATCATCTCTTAATTGCCTATAAGAACCCAAGGTATCAACACTCTGGGCCTAGAGAGGAATACCAAGTTAAAAACTCTTGAAAAACCCTGGGAATGAAGGGTTCAGCCAGCTGTCTGCATTTACCTGTCCAGGAAGTTGACTATGTTGGGGTTCTTTAGCTCCTTCATGACCAAGATTTCATTGATAATCAACTCCTTCTTGGGCTGTTTCTGTAGATTTATCTGTTTGATAGCAACCTGAGGAGGGCCAAAGGAAACGTTAATAATTCCAACTTGAATATCAAAAAAACTTCCAATCACTCTCAAAATGGAAAAGAGATTCTGTGAGATCAGTAAAGCAGTTTGGCACAGAAACGACTTGCAGCGGGTAGGGTATCTACTCATTAGCATGTAACTTTATTAGCCGTTGAAAAAAAAAATCAGAAAAGACTGAAAGCACAATCCAACAGAAGAAGTTTTGAAGAGGAAGAAACAGCAACCTACCCAACAAGCAAGTGAGAATGTTCAAAACAACAGCAAGATAAAGAAGAAAATGTTGGCCATGGTGGGGGTGACAAAATCAATGCAAGTCTGAGAGAGAACTCAAGATGGGAGACAAGTGAATCAGTTGCTGATCAACAGCAAGAGCAGTCCTCAGAGCCCCACTGCTGTCAGCAAGCTGTAAGCAGCTACTGGTGTGGCTAAGGCAAGAAAAGCAGAAATGTCAAATGCCTGGAGTGACAATTGTAGGAAAAATATTGTCATGGGACCATGTTTTGAGGGGAAAGACATTAGGGACCATGTTTTGAGGGGAAAGAGAAACTTGGAGATAACTCCCTCAGAGCAATCAAAGCCTATAAACCATCCCTGAGGTAGAAGGGAAAATAAAGAACCACCTAATCCAAGGAATAAGTAAATCAGAATAAGTCTTTGAGACTTTACAATGAAAAAATGTCCTGAGTCTGTTCTGTCATTAGTAACATTTTCAGGAGGCATTTAGGTGGCAACCAGGTGGTACCACAAGAACCAAGGAACCAAATGTAGAAACATTCACCAACATATTACCATGAGCATTAAAAGAACAGAACTTGGGACACAGAATCACAAAACAGTCAAGACCAAAAGGGACCTCTGCAGATCATCCGGTCCAAAGGGCCTGCTCAAAGTTGGGCCACTTAAAGCAGGTTGTTGAAGGCCTTGTCCAGGTGAGCTCTGAATGGAGATCTCAATGGGTGGAGACACCACCACCAATCTGGGCCCCTGTTTAATGAGCAACCCTCTCTTTGTGGGGAGAAAAATATACATATAAATGCACACATACATAGCATCTAAACAATCTCACCTACTGCATTTTATCTGTTGCCTGCAACGCTCTAACTTTAATTCCCTCTTTGCTCTGCTGTTGAAGATAGCAATAAAAATCCTCCTTTAGTCCTCTCTTCTTACCACCAAACAAAATTAATTCTGTCATCAGCACTTCCTCCTCTTCCATAGTAAGTAGTGAGGAAGCCAGCGCGCTGGATCAGCTTAATGGATGAAGGCAGAGACTGCAAGCAGTCGGCTGTTACAAGAAGGTCTAAAAAAGGAATCGAGCTGCAAGATTTACTCTGCAGGCAGTGAGAAGACAAGTACAGCAGGGTGTAGAAAGTACTGTGGCACTACAGCACTGGGAGATGGAGTAGTCACTGATGAAAAGCCAGCTACTTATCACTGACCTAAAGAATGGCTGGCTTTCGACTTTTAAAGGAAAAATAAGGAAATGTGAATGTAACGTGAAATAAAATCAAATGTGAAAGAAGTAATTGCTAAAATTTTAATCTTGGGGAATCAGAGATGATCAGTGCATGACAAGGAGGTAGCATTTTACCGGTGTAATCACCTTCCACCAGACAGTTGGGATGCACCAAGTAGCAAAAACAAGGATGTGCAGAAGACTTTCTAACTAAAGCAAAGCTTCATGTGGGGACAAGCTATTTCCATACAAATGGATGTCTCAGTCACCACTGCTGAAATGGGCCTAGTAACTACCTGTGTTAAGACTAAAAGAAGATTTACTGCCGACAATCCAGAACACCAACAGTCCAGAACACCGTTGCCTACAGTACTTGAAGGATAAACTGTTTTCAAAATCCCTGTCTGGAACATCTCACTCCCTCTGCTTCTCACTGGAAAGACAAAACCCTATTTTTAGCTTTCATTACTACAAAACAAGGCACACGCTGTTACCAATGACTAGGACAAACATGAGTCTGCAAGGTGATAGCAGAGATGGAAGCCACAAACCACAACTTGGTCAGATCACTCTGACCACCTACAGAGGAACATTTCTACCACAAAGGCATTCGCAGTTTGAGGAGCACAGAAATCTCACCTCCTGTCCTGTTGCCACATCAATAGCCGTGAAAACTGTCCCTGAAGCCCTGTGAAGAAAAAGAACAATCTTGCAGCCAGGTAACACCTCTGTGTCACACACACGCACACAAACAGACAGATCACAAACACAAAACTTCTTCAGCTTTGGATGTTGCGAGGGTGGCACTTTTGGATGTATCAAAAGGAAGGCTGTTCAAAGTAAGTGGTATCCAAGAAGTGCCCATCACTTTACCCAAAGCAAACTAACGCAAGTCCACTTGCACTTTGTCTGTCCTAAGACAAAGCCCCATCTTCCAAGCCTCAAAAACTTGTGCTTTTGCCTAAGATCAGATAGGTTGGACCGGCTTTTCTATAGGAGGTATTACTTTTCATTTCGGTCCTGGGGAAGCTCTCCCACAAATGCACATGGAAATATTTGGGAAGGAGCAGAGAGTAAGAGTCATGCTGAAATAATAACAAGCTACTAATTAAAAATATAGGAAAGAGTAGTTTAAGTGAAGTTTTTGGTGGTTTTTTTTTTTTTTTTTTTTTTTAACCCAAAAGAATTCATAGGAACTTGGTAAGAGTAACATGGTTAGAAATAGTGTTAGTCCATCACACAGAAAGCCTTCTGAGGTACCCTCAAGCTTTTTTTCAGTAGTCGGACTGCAGAAACAGTGACTATGTCTTAGTAAGACAGGACTAAGGAAGGATCATTGCACCAGGATACGAAGACTTCAGCGTCTGTTTGTCATTGTCTAATACAGCAAACTTTTCTGCCTGCTTCAGTGAAGTAGTGTCTACATGGTAGTAGCAGAGAGGAACAGTACATTGCCTTTAGCACTCACTCACTGTGAATAACAGTGGGGGTAACACTTACCCCTGCCCAATTTTTTCATATCTGGTGTATTTTTTCTTGGGATCGCCTATGCTCACAATAGTACCTAAAAAAAAATAGTAAAGAGGAACATTTCCATAACACTCCACAGGAATTTTTAGAAGAGACACTGCTTTAAAAAACGTTCTTTGCTATCACAACACAGCAAACTGTTTCTGTCTACTCATGCTAAGAATACATGCCGTTCCCACTGCTCGTGTTTAGCAGGGCCAGCCTCAGCCAGGATAGCTCCGAGTATGAGTCAGCTCAAGCAGTGAAAAGGTTGATGCACTGAGAGCCAGAGCTTCCTGATTTCGTTCCAAATGGCCCAGTCTCAAACAACCGTTAGGCCAGGTCTGACTCTGAATGTTAGTGGGTTATTTCCCACTAACATCTCTCTTTAAAGACAGCTTTCTGGATAGACTAGCAGAAGTATCATTACAGAAGCACAAGCCATTCCATGAGCACGTTTAGGTCATCCATGATCACCTGCTTCATAGCTCAGAACGCAGTTCTGATCGTAATTGCCCCAAACCTCTCAAAAGTCAAAAGCAAATGAGACTGAACCCAGTCCTAAAGACCTTGTAATATAAAACAAGAAACACCTACGTAGTTTTTCCATGATCTCCTCATCTGACATTTTGGTCTTCTTTTTCTGCTTATCCCCTGATTTGGTTGCGTGGTCGACAGTCGTGTCACCAGCTGGCGCAGGGATGGGGTCGATCACAGACCGCGTATAAATCTGTTGTTAAGAGAGACCATTTACTCGAGTATCCTCTTTGTGATCCCCGAAATCCGCTTCAAAACAGGTCACACTTAGAAAAGATCACTAAGCACCATTATATGTAACACCTTGATGCCAGAAATCAGACCAAAAAGTATTTAATTCCAGAAAGTCAAGATGCTGGCAACTTACCTACAACTCACTCCTATGCATTTAAAGGTAAAAAGATCCGTGCTTCATCACGAAAAGAGCACAGATCCGTGGGCTTCTCATCTCCCTACAATTCTGGGCATTTCTTACTTCATTTCCCACTAAGCTGTCCACGTTCCTTGCATTTGAAGAAACTCCTGAGTTTTACAGCAATGCACAACTATCCTATAGAATATATATATTTACATACCCTGAGCAGGCAGTGCTAAAAGCAGTGTTCCCACACACACAATTCCTATCTATGCCCCTGGAACAAAAATAAGACTCCAGTGGGCAGCAGAGCAGCAATATGTACATCTACCAGGAGTCAAAGAAGGAGCTGGAGTAAGTAGCATCCCTGGGACTATGTGAGCAGGGCACACAGGGTGCTAAAAGTTAGGTAAGCCTTCATAAGCCTTTAATTTTTCAACATAATACTGATTACTTTGAATGAAATATATTTTTCCAAGAAAAACAAATAAACAAAACAAAAAAACACCTCACCGATTTTGTGTGATCTGGCCGTGGAGCAATAACAGGAGGAGGAACCTCTTCGTCATCTTCATCATCATCCTCATCAGCTACAGCCACTGATGGCTCTGAACCTTTGGCATTCGTCTGCATTGAGCCGAAGATAAAAACAGTATAAATAAAATTGTATCCCTTCAAAAAGCATTAAAAACTTGTGGTTTTCTATAAGAAGATAAAAGAATTGTTACTGATGTCAAAACAAAAGGATAGCTCTAGTTCAAGCATCCTAATGCATTTTATTACAACATTCAAACACTATTTCTCTAGTAAAACATGTTGAGTTCTACCCTCCTTTTTAGGTTTTTTATCCCACAAGAAGTTCTCAATTTGCTTTATGCTGCAGGAGTTGGTATAACAAATACAGAAGATGGGAAATTTTCTTCCGTAAGTTACAAAGAGGAACAAACACACTCACCGTTGGTGTTCCTGAAGGGAAACCATCTTTTTCTAAAGAGAACAAACAATAAAAATCATTAAATCAGAAGAATAAATAATATTAAAAAATCACTTTATAGAGTAGCTGAAGAAAAAATGCAAAAATTCACAGTAACAAATAAGATAAGCCAGTAGCACTATAATTCCACAGAGAGAGAAGGAATAACCTACTAAAATCATCTCCTAAGGGTCAGTAAAAACCACCAACTTGTTCTACTGCTTGACCTCACCTTAGTATCCAACATATCCAACAAGCTCTTTTTTAAACTGAATATTGCCTGCCATGCTTGCACATCCTATTCCCCTGAGATGGAATTTAAGATCAAATTGGTATTTCTGTTCCTCTAACAGTGCTTTGAAGCAAAGATATTATGAAGTCTTGTTACTAAGCTATTTTCAAAATGGAAATAATTTGGAGAACTAGATAAAAGGAAGCACGTATGTTTGCAGGACAGCCATTCCTGCAGCCTCTCTATTTAATCTCAGAGACCAGCTTCAAATACAGAGCTCATTAAAGTTAATTCTAGCTGCTAGTTTGAATTATCCAGGCCCATTTCTTCCCATCTCCATTTAAAACAGGAAATCAAGTGGACAAAGCTGGTTTCCAGTAAGCTTTAAATCCATCTGCAAATGTTCCTTCCCCATTGAGAAGTCGCTTGCTTTTCCATCATCTGAGTCTGTTTTATGAATCCAAAAGAGATGAAGACCGAGTTCCAAAACCCGATTCCTCCTCCCTGCCCCTGCTATGCCTTGCATACTTGTGCATCTCACCTGGAGCAGAGAAACTCAGATACTTCTGTTTTGCTGTGTCTTTGGAGTCGTAGAACTTCAGCACATCTAGTACCGCCTGGGGATTTTTCTTCTGTTCTAACTTGGTGATATTTGAGGTCTGTAGCAAGCGAGCCCATTGCTCTGGCATTCCCTGAAAGAGCAGGCTGTTGAAGCATCCTTCCAGCATGTTAAAGAGTTATTAAAAGGAAAAAAAAAAAAGGGGCAAAACAAATTTCCTTCCACCACACGAAGCCCTGAATGTCTGAGCGAGAAGGAGAGTGTTTCAATGTTCCCACTTGATGCTCTGGTAATGATGTTGTTGATGCAATGCAAGACCAAGCCACAACTGAAATCCCTCCTGACTGCTCAACGTCTCGAGCATCCTCAAACCCACCAGTGCCTCCAACCTACTGGGTCAACATGATGGCACTGCTTCCAGGTATATTAAACCAGGTAAGTGAGAAAGGGGAATGCTAAGACACCCAAAAGAACCAATTATGATCTACTGAAAGTGAACCGAAAAGGGTACTTTCCACAGCAATTCTCAAGGAAGACCCTCTCAGCTGAAGCAAAACATTAGATCTGACTTTCACCTTGCAGAAGCACTGCGAGGTCAGTCTTTGCTCTTCACATCATGCAAATACACAGGAAAATTATTTATTTGGCAAAGAAAAACAGACTATCTCACACTTCATTTTAAAATAACCTCCGGGGCTTCTCCATGTCAGACCCACAGATGTTTGCTCAGTGAGGTCAGGTATACTCACAGTAAATTCTCCAGTAACTGCATCGAAGCCAACATGGATGGTATGCTCAAAATCTGAGGGAGGGGAGATTTCAGGCCTTTCCTTTTCCTTTTTCTTGCTTCCTGGGAGAAAAAAAGAAAAAGACATGGAAAGATCTACTGAGTAGAGCTTTAAAACCCTCTTTTCCCCATACAACAAAGCGAAACTCGAACATTAAAACTTTTCAGATGAATATAACTATTATTCTATTTCATGGACACATGCATTTATATAGGCAAAACAGTGATTTCATATTTTCAATTTGGCACAAACGTCACATAAGAGTCAAAAATTCCTTTTATTAAAGTCATTTATAGTACAGCAGAGATCAAATACAGTCAAGAGAATAAGCATCTTGCAGTGCAAAGAACTCTGCAACGCAAAAAATAAAAATAAAATATTCCAATATAGATTTATAACAACACTGAAGATAACTTAAGTTTCAAACCCAAGATCTCATTGAAGAGTGAAAATTCAGCTGCTTACTGCTTCAGTTCCAGTTAGTTAGCACCAACTTAGCACCTCCTGCAATAAAGACAATTGTTTCTAGCCATAGACCAATTACCTAAATTAAATTAAAAGAAAAAAGGCACCACAGTAAGTCCCAGAAAAGTGGATAGAAAATAAGAAGGACCACCTGAACAATCCTCCCTAGGTTCAATTAAACTCACGAGATGTTTTATAACGAATGGTCTGGGCCTTTTATTTCTTCCCCATTTTTCTGACAAGGAGAATATAGTCACAAACTGTCTCCCATTTTCATTTTTAAGTCAAATTCTGAGATAAAGTTACCATTAATTATAAACCTTTGTAGCCCCTTTAAACATTTTCTCCTGAGTAAGCTGGGGCTTGGGAGGGTGTCCTGCTTTCTTTCCCTGCTGTCCAGGTGGAAACCTGGTGCTCCTGGCCCCAACTTGCAGCGTTTCGCTGCAAAGAAGAGACCTGGCAGCAGGCCACAAAGTTTTATGAGGAAAAAATCAACTAAAAGAGCTGTAAAAAGGTGCAGGCTCGCAGGGGAAGCGCACCTCATGCTCCTCAAGCGGAGCCAGGGGATCTTTCCGAAACGACTTCCCACGGGCGGGAAAGGAAGACGAGGGAGCCGGAGACAATGCTCCGAGATGGAGAGCCCGCCGTGGGCCGCCTCGAGCCGAACAATGCGGTGGAAAGACACTGCTATTATAAACAGGATATTTTGAACATGGCTACAGCAGCCGGAGCCAACAGGCGAGCGGATCGTCAAGCGGTCTCATTAAGATATTTCCGCCGCGGGCTCGGAGAAGGTTGGCTTACGTGCAAGCGTTTCAGGAAAAGCACCGTTTCTTCCCGACCTCTAGCAGTTGTTTATGCGAAGGCAGGGGGAAAAAAAAAAAAAAGAAATAAAAAGCTGCATTGCTCAGGGAAGACTCACGTGAACACTCGGGTTCTGGGGGATGAGGGCTGGCGCTCAAATCCTCGGGAACACATGGTGCAAACAAACCCCCACCTTGCAGAATCGCCTGTTGCGGGGCCTCAGGCAGGAGGCGAGGAAGCCGCCCCTGGGCTGAGGGGAATGTCCGACGGGAGGCGCTGGGAGCGACGGCGGGCGAGCAGCGGGGCCGGCGCGGCGCGGTTTGGCAGCGCCGCGTGGGAACCCATCGCGGCACGGCTCCCTACAGGAGCGGGAATCCCTCTAAGGAAGGGCCATGCTCATGTTGAGACACAAGAGGATTTAAGGTATGGTGCCCGGCTCCTATAGCTCGGGCAGACTTGAGGGCCCTGCAAATACCCCCTTTCAAATTGGACAGGGGAATATGTTCCTTCATAGGGCTCCCCCTGAAAAGAGGAGAATTTGACTAAAAAGATGCCTCAAATACAGTAAAACTCTCCCTAAATGAAACCACAGCAATGGAGAAATGCAGTGGCTGAGGCGCTTTGCCTACCTTCCTGCGACGCTGCTCAGCCACGAGGCACCTCCCCATCCGTCACTCCCTGCCAACACACTCACCAATGGGTGCTCATGCCAACCTCCATAAAGAGGTCAAGAAACAACCAGGGCACAGCAGGCAGGTGGCTGAAGCCAAGATGTCTTTTGCCACAGAACCCCAGCTGAACCCGTGCTGAAACTGCACCGAGCCAGAGATCTTGAGCCCACCGCAAAGTCGTGTTGGTCTTGGGTAGGCCCCAGAGAACCTCCATCACCAAGTCCTGCCCAAACATAAACATCTCTGGTTTCAGAGGCCTTTTTTAGAGCTTTCCAAAAGAACATCCATGTGGGTTCATTCAATGTCAGACGACCAGCCGAGGAAATTAGTGGCAGCTGAATAGGACAGCAGAAAGGTGACCATCTCATCACACACCTTCAAGAATGGAAGTGGGGAAAAAAGCCTCCATCCCTCGGTTGTTCGATAGTATCTTTAAGCTCTTGTGGTTAATTCACTGCAGGACTAGCTCTGCCTTGGGGCAGAAACTCTGCATCTGGAATATTTTAAACCTCACCAGCCACGGTTAGTCCCCCAAATGCCACCATCTCCTCAAAGAGACCTCCTAGAGGTAGAGAAACCTCTGAAGGGAGTAGCAGTGGAGGCAGAGCTGTTGCAATAGGTAGGATGATGTTGTTAGTGCATCTTGAAGCTGGGAGGCAACAAAACAGCATAGGAAACTGTGGGATCAAAAGGCAAAGAGCATCACAACAGGCTTCAACACCTGCAACGCCCCATCCTCAGGCTTCTCCATAGGCGCCACTGCAAATCCAAGCAGAACATACACAACTCTTCCTTGCTGCAGGAGCCTTGGAGGTCTCCTTGTAAGACATGCCTTCATTTGATGAAAAGGAGAATTTACCATTTCTGTTTTAACTTGTCAAGCTTTGTACCAAAGTGGGGAGAAATCTTTCCCCTGAAAAACAATCTACTTGAAATACAAAGTCAGGTTAACAATCCAATCGGCATATAATCCAAATAAAAAAAAAAAAAAAAACAAGAACAAGAACAAGCAGGGATCTAATATTTCTGTCGAGATTACCAGCAGCAGAACAGAAAGATTTGAATGGGCATTTCTGGCAGGGGCGAGTCTCAGTCAAGCTAGGGAACAAAACAACCAACATCAGCCTATTGTTTTGGTGCCAGAAAGTCCCTGTGTCCATTTATTCTCTGCTTATGCTTGACAGCTGATTTTCACAGTGAGGGCTGAAAGCATTTTGCCCCACGTTTACATTACCATTGTGCACATCAGCCACTTGAGAAGGTGTTCCCTCAAATTAAATAAGACATCTTTTGGACAGTTTCATCCAATTAACACTTTTCTATAACCATGCAATGGGGTAAAACCTTTTTTTTTTTTTTTTTTTTTTAGCATTCAAAAAAGTTAAATGGGCACAATGGTCTCAAAAAAAGCACTCTTCTTGGCTGAAACGGCTTCTCCCATTTTTAGCTTGCATCACTAGGTATGCAGACACAGAATAAGCAAGTGTGCAAAGACCTTCCATACATTTGGTGCACGCCACTCACTGCAGAGAGGTCTGCAATAAGTAATCGAGTTTTTAAACAATTCAAGACAGTCAACGCAACTTTAGACAAGTCTTGGTGTAGCTGCTTGAGTCCCCACCTTTCCAGCCATTCCAGGCAGTTCATAAACCCACTGAATATGAGGAAGGCCTACAGACAGACCATTTTGGACCGTAAATTATCTCTATGAAATTCCTGTTAATTCTGCTGGAGCATCCAACGGAGCCTATCTGAGCCTTTCCATCTTCTCAGATGCTTCAGCACATCAGTGTTGCACAAGTGAGCCCTCACGCAGTATTACGGATTCAGAGCACGAAAGACCTTCTCTCTTGCTTTGTGTTCACCTTCTATTTCATTGTAGTTCATCTGATAAAACAGCTTTAAGATCTTCTGATGTCCCTCTAGGCAATGGCACAGCTGCAAGTGCCTGCCAGCTCCTCCACGAGGTATCAGCAGAATCCATTATCCCATTGGGAAGATGGAGGGGTTTGAGTCTTCCACCAGATTTGCTTGCAGAGCTCACCTTATTGATTTCTGTGTGTCTCCTCCCATGACAAACAATATAATAAATACCAGGTTTTGCAGAATTGAAGGGCTAAGCTAGAACCTGCTCCAGACAAAAACAGATGCTGTAATGAACAGACTAGGATTTACTGCCTGCACAAAGCTCAGAGGTCTTGAGTCTGTGTTTGCGACCACCAACCTGTAGCAACTTCTGTCCTTCTCTTTCAGGCACCTCTCTTTAATGCTTCTTTCCAGCCTCGAAGAGAAGCCACCACCACTGTTGCTCTAAACTCAGCAGCACGGTGGGTTATTTCACTCCTCATTCAGAGCCCACCCGGTGATGGAAAGCCATCTTCTGCAGCCAAGGATGCCCACCTCTAGTATTCGCCTCTGGCGTGAGGCAGAGCTGCTGTGGGATAGTTTGGAAAGCCAAGCAGGAATAAAAAACAGCCCTGGGGAACATACTTAGGAAAGTGAATAAGTAACTGGAGGAGCAAAGTGTTTCAAAATAGTCAAACCTGTGTCAGCACAGCTGAACCAGTCCTACCTGCCACTTACCTACCACGAAACATAGGAAACTGAAAAGAGTTTCTGAACTGGAAGATATTACTAAGATTAAGGCTTTCCCCATGATATGCAATCCTTTGTTTCTAACCCTGAGAGGCGCATATATAAAAACTTTATCTTTCTGCCTAAATATTCGCTCTTCCACAAGTTTTACAAGCTGCAATTTTGTAATGAATTCCCTAAAATTTGTGAATACATCTGTAGCAAATGTAAGGTTTAAAAAAAGGGAGAAAAGGGACAGGGGATAATCAATAATTAAGTTTGCAACATCTTCAGAATGAACCCCAAAGATAAATTATATCAACATGTGTTAATATTTAGCATTAATTTCTGTTGGGAATACAACTTGATATTCACCAAAATTCATCAATATTCACCAAAAATGATAACTGGCATAGGCTGATAAAAGACATAGCAGTTTAAGGGCGTGTTAATAACTCTTCCCACCATTTCACCCTTTCACATGTTCGAAGATGCAGAATCTTTGCTAGGAGATTTTCTGTGCACTATTTTGTTCGTCACGGGAATTCATACAGTTCAGTCCAAACCAAAAGCCTGTATTTAGCACAGCAAAATGGCAAAGAATACCCAGGAATCAGTAATATCTAAGGTGATACAGAAGTGCAGCAATAGAGCTTTAAACTGGGCAGTAAATTTTAGAAGCAGTAGGCAGAGGTTTTCCTCAATGAGCTATTTAATTTGTTGTCTTTTACTTTCCCATCTTCATGCGTCTCAGTGGTAAAGGGAAAGGAAGAGCCCAGCTCACTGAACACAGGTGCCAAACTCTCGGTATTTCTCTACCGCCCCAAACATTTGGAATGGCTAAGAGGAAATTCCACAAACACAAAGTGCAAATGATGGACTCAATCCTCTAAAGCACTACCAAAACTTACAGGAAGAGTAAAGGATGACAGGTCATAACAGTGGAAAATGGAGGCCTCTTACCTTTTTCAGTGCTGGTGAATATGGAGATGATTTTATACCTAGGTTTTCTCTCTTCTGGTACAGAGGGCAGGGGTTTCAAGCTGTGGTTGGCAAAAAAATGGTCTTTGCCCCCTGAGCTGAAGATAACGCTGGTCATCCGGACAGGAGGCGCTGGTGGCTTGTCTTCCAGCTCTCCATTGTCAGACATGGTTCTCAATCGCTAGCAAAGGCACTGCAATAGAAACACTTGGTTCAACACAGGCACTAATCCAGGCAAAAATTACAGTTTTAGCTGTTTCCCATCATTAGAGGACAAGATCTTGGGGAGGAATGTTAGAAGACACAGCTCAGCACACTGTCAACGTTAAATAATATTTGTCAACATGAAGGAGTATTAAGAACACCTCTACTCAATTTAGGAAGCCTGTACTAAAAAATAAATAAATAAATAAAAAGAAGAAGAAGAAGAAGAAGAAGAAAAGAATGTGGAATTGGGATCTACTGGATTCACTCCAGATAACTGCATCTCCTTTACCACTTTGGGCCACAGATCTTTTAGAAACAAAAAAATGAGAATATACTATCAGAGCAACCCTCTTTAAAAGCTCATCATAAATATTCCACTGTGCAAGAGAAAACATAAATAGTCGATACCACTAACCAGCACAGAGAGCATCAGCACGACACATCCCTTGATCCAAAATGCTCACCCTGACACTTCCTCTGTGCCCATAATATCCTAGAGAGTTTTATCACTGTGAAGGATGCAGGCCCCTCCTGGGTAGTGAATTACATTTCCAGAAATCACCCCTTGGTGATAAAATAAACACCTTTCACTTCTCGATTTACTGGAGCAATGAACTATCCAAGGAGATATCTCTCTACCTCATGACTTCGACCTGGGATCAACATGTACCTTATCTACCTATCTCCAACACCTCTGGAAATGAACGGCGTTTGCCCACTGTCCAACACAGTTCCAAAACACAGCTCAGGTCCAGCTGCACAACTGGAGCAACTCTTTTCAATGGCATTTTAAAAAGTTAAGAGAAGCCTGCCAAGGATGCCTTATTTCCAAAGTATGAGCAATGCACTGCCTAACATCCCTGTATGCAACGAGCACCTCTCATGGCATGGCCTCGCCTGAAGGGTTAGACACAGGTGGGCGCCATCCCCTAGCGGGTTAGCAGGTGAAATCCAAACAGCAGAAGAGAGATTGCCAAGATACTCACGAAATTAAAATCGATTACTGCCCAAAGGAAGAATATCATTTCTGCACCAAGAGCTACAGAGATGCATGCAGCACTAAGCAAGGCTCCATCAGCGTAAGGATGACCCACACATTTGCAGAGGAATTCTGGAATTCTGGTTGACACCAAGTTCCCCATGAGGCAGCAATGTGCCCTCGTGGCCAAGAAGGCCAATGGGCTCCTGGCTGCAGCAGCAGGAGCGTTGCCAGCGGGCGAGGGAGGGGATCCTGCCCCTCTGCCCCGCTCTGGGGAGGCACCTGGAGCATTGGGGGCAGTTCTGGGCTCCCCAGGACAAGAGGGACATGGAGCTGCTAGAGAGGGGCCAGCACAGAGCAACAAACATGAGTAAGGGACAGGAGCATCTATCGTATGAGGAAAGCCCGAGCGAGCGGGGCCTGGTTAGCCTGGAGAAGCAAAGATTGAGAGGGATCTGATCAGCATGTACAAATACCTGAGGGGAAAACGTAAAAGGGGATGGAGCCAATCTCTTCCTGGTGGTGGCTGGAAGGGAACCTTCCAATCTCAACCATTCTGTGATTCTGACTGCCCCATTTGCCACTTATGCTCGTGCAAATCTACCTGCAGGCTTTACTCTCATCAGATTGAGTCACCATCCCTGGCAGCATTCAAGAAACATGTAGATGAGGCACTTAGGGACACGGTTTAGCAGGCACGGGTTTATGATTGGACTTGATGACCTTGAAGGCCTTTTCGAACCATAATGAACCATAATGATTCTATGATTCATGGCCTTGATGTGCAATTTCTACCTTCCGATGCTCTGCCGAAGGTGCTCACTGATTATTCTTTCAGACGGTGCAAGCAGTCTGCAGGATCCTCTGTATTTCCCAGAACCTGAACTAAAATGCAGGAAAAAAGCTAAGAGCCCCTGGAATTTAACGATAGGCCCAAGAAGTCAACCTGGAGGGATTTTAATTCGCGTTACTTTCCTGACAACAGGGATTGTTTGCACAAAACTTATCTCTATTCCGACCCCCCATTTGAGACATTCAGATTTCCTATCCCATTTTTGATAGCCTAAGCTACCAAATGACGAAAAGAGCGGCCTCTTGTTCAGGGCTAGCTTTGGAGAGGGCATCAAGAGAAAAGAGCAGCAGTGAGGGTTTGTGGCGGCTGATGCAGCTCTGAGGCAGGTGGCGAGTAACAGCAGCACCGAGGGATGAAGCAATCACGTTTCTTGCTAGAGTAAAAATTCAGAGTTTTCTTTTTCAGTAGCCCAAGCAGCTCAGGCCAGCTGTTCATGAGCTTGGCATTAAGGCTCCTTGATCCAAAGGGAATTATTCCCCAGAGCTTTGCATTTTCCAGGGAAGAAACTGTAAGGCTCTAAGATCAAGAAAGAAGCAGGAAAACACAAAACTCACTCTGTTCAACCAGAAAATAAGGCATGTTAAAAATAATAACAAATAAATCTGATCCTTCAGTCATCACTGGAAGTTTAAAAATAAATACAACAAAAATCAATCATTCTGCAGCACAGGTTTAAATGCAAACAGCTGGATTCCTTCTGATATCTCAGCGCTGAAGAAAAAGGCAGCTCCCCCTTACCCTTGCTCAGTGTTCATAACGCAGGGAAAGTTTCCACCGAGTCAGGAAGCGCTTTTGAAATTGCTGGAGACATTTGGCACGAGGTGCAATGACTGGGGGGAATAAATAAATTAAAAAAAAAAAAAAGAGGAAAAAAGAGGGGGAAAAAAAAAGAGTGCAAACACATCCTGCAGCTCCTTTTCTGTTCCATCACTGCCACGGACAGGAAAAGGAGCCAGGCTCATTTCACGGGAGCTCGGCGTAACCCCTCGCGCCCCGGCTGCACGTTTGGCTGCCCTGCCGAGTCCTGGCTCGTGCAGGGAATTGCAAGAACTGCTGGAATTTCGTTTCTTTTTCTCCCAGCACCTGTGAAAGCGCCTGCGCATTAGCAAAGCCAAGTCCACGTTTGTCTTTGACGGCAGCCGGCGCGTTCCTCTTTTTCACTTTGGTGGCCGTTCCCCGCGCTGGCTACCCTGGGTTGGGGCGGCCGCCTCAAAACACACTAAATCTGACAGAGAGAGGGCAGAAAAAGCACGGGTTATATATGCACAAGCACAGGCGTTCAACTTACCCAACCAAGGTAACACCATCAATAGTGGATATCAAGTGTAGAGCAACCTACCCACCTCCTATCACTAGTTAGAGGATTTTAATCTCCGAAACAGAAGCCCTGCAGGCTGCTAATGGGAAGAAGCATCCTCAGTACTTGTCATGGAATCATCATAGAATCACAGAATGCTGAAGGTTGGAAGGGACCCCTAGGGATCATCTAGTCCAACCCCCTGCACACGCAGGGTCACCTAGAGCACGTGGCACAGGGCTGCGTCCAAGCGGGTTTTGAAGATCTCCAGAGAAGGAGACTCCACAACCTCTCTGGGCAGCCTGTTCCAGTGCTCTGGCACCCTCACTGTCAAGAAATTTTTCCCTAAGTTCCTGTGGAACTTTGGATGCTCAAAAGCATCATTGCCACTAGCAGTTTACGCCGGGCTGTTCCCTTATCCTTGGGGCAGCGGTTTGTTGCCCTGGCCGGGGGCAGCGAAAGCGGAAACGTTTCCCTTCCTCCTTTCCGCCCTGGGCACCGCCGCAGCGCGAAGCGCAGCCGCCTCCTGCCGCCAAGAGGGCAGAGCGGGGCCAGTCCAGGATCACAGCTCCAGGGTGGCTTCTTCCAACACGCAGCTCTCCCCTCCTACGGCCGGAGAGGCTGGAGCCAGAGGCGCAGAGCGCGTCGCACGCGGTCACCCCTCCTCTTCCTCGCCGAGCAGACCGGCAGTCGCTGCCCTGCCTGGTGACCTGCGGGGCTGCCGGCCACAAAAGGGACCTCAACGGTCCTGCTGCCGCAAGCTGGAGAAAAAACACCCGCCGCTGCAACAGTGAGGAGGAGCCAAAGGCGGTGGGGAGGTAAAGCAGGAGGCTTCGGGGATTTTTAATTCCCCCCCACGCTTGCGTGAGCTGAAAGCGAGTCGCTTCCTGACGAGCTTCCTAAGCACAGCCCTCCCTCGGGACCGGGGCTGCCGCGGGGGCCCCTCTCTGCCACAGCTTTGCTGTTTACCACCTCTCGCTTCTGGAAAAACAGAAAGAAAAACACACACTTTTTAACTTTTTCTCCTCAAACTTGTTTTCCGTGGGGCTAAAAGGGAAATGAAATGAAATAGAGGACGAGCGTCTTCCTCTCTGCTTTGCTGCTCAGTTGCATTTTTCCTCAAGCACTGGCACTTTGGCAGATTTGATTTTAATTACACATGAAATCTGCTTAAGCAGCAGATCTCAGTGGAGCGACAACACCGCTCCCAGTGTGGAAAATCAAATCCAACCTCTGGGCTTCCCCTCTGGATCCCGGAGCCGCGGATCGCCTTCAGCTCTGCTTCACCCGGCTCAGAACGACTCAGCCTATTTCCTACCGGCATCGTACCCCAAAGGAGCGAGGCAAACGCAGGGCTCTTCTGCGGGGCTGGCAGAGAAAGCAGAAGGAACTGATTCCAGATTAATGCTCCGTAGAGAAACGCAACCACTCAGGGCTTTTGAGATCACCATCTCGGCTGCACCACTGAAGCTGCAGAACTTCGGTGCGATAGAACCGGGCCAAGGAAGCCCACAAGACGTTTGAGCCATGGTTGGAAAGGGAGAAGGCAAAACCACCTGCTAGGAAAAAGCCTGGATTCGAAGCGTATTTCCCCATCCGAGGGTTGGGAGAAAGTGACGCCCGCAGCAATCGACACAGGGACTGTTGTCCCCTGGCCTCCTCAGAGCCTTCTAGGTGCTACAGGCCACATCCGTCACATGCAAGTGGCCCTGCAACAGGCAGATGCTGCACAGGCCAAAGTCCAAGACAGAAGAGGCCAAAAGAAGAAAGGCAATGAGTTTTTTAAAAAAATAATAACAAAAAAAGAGAGGTGACACTACAAAGCCCAACCGCAGGGCTGTGCAATCAGAAAACCTGGCACAAGGAGATGGTCAAGATACTCGTGCTCCACCCGCGAGTTGGTATTATAAAAATGCTCACTGAAAACACAAGGAAACTCTCCCACTCACCCAGGCGCCCCATGAGTTCGATTGCCAGCTCGAGCTCAAGGCTCCCCAGCTTTTAATTTCTGGAAAAATAATTTAAAAAAATCTTCCTGCTGTGTTTCCAGAGGAGACTTGATTCTGGCTTCTTCTAGGAGAAGAAAAGGTAAATAGACCTTCCCAAAAAAAAGGGCCATCAGCGCCACGCAGTTCTGGTAGAGCGAGCCCGGTTGTTTTATCTCACGGTCCTCTTTCTTAGACGAGCTACATTCAAGTACAAAAGCAGAACGGAGCCTGCCGGGTGTTTTTCTTTCATGCCTTCCCCCACTTTTCGAAGGCTCCTGTTGAGCAATAGGTTTCCTGCGATTAGCTCACTTGCTCTGCTTATAGCTCACTTCCTCCCCGGGCTCAGCTGAAAGCAGCTTTTGGACAAGGGTTTTTACCTCCGCGCAGCTCGCTTCCTGCCCCGGTGCCAACGCAGCGCCGTTGGCTCGGCGGCTAAGCCGCTTTCAACGACTTGGCCGCTGGAGAAGAACCCTCATGGATGCAGTGGAGCTGGAAGGCGGCACCGAAGTCTCTCGAGGTTTTGCTTTCCAAGTCAAAGGTTGGAAAACAAAGGCTCCATGAGACCCCAAATTACCTCCAAACCATGAAGGATACAGCTCTTCAATATGGAAAAGCTGGAGTGATGTTCTCTCCGACCTGGCAAACGCAGTCTCGGATCTCCAGCCTGCCAGGAGAGGACTCGGGCAAAAGCAGCTATAGGAACGACTTTCCTAATGTCCATCAAGAGCCCGATGGTAACACGTATGTGTGAAAAACGAGTGCAGCTGCTCTGATACAACACAGAGCTCTCCAATCCCGCACGTCCTCCAACGGTGGACACAGATCTTGATGGGACTTGCTGAAACATCTTCTCAGCTTTAAGTGGTCCCACACAAATATTTCAGCAATGTCAGACCACGTACAAAAGGTAACAGTTACTTTTGCTCAGTTTCCTGTTATGGGAAAGGAAGAGGAAAATAGACCCATCTCCCGTACTCACACTGAACCCACATCTCCCTAACTTGCAAGCGTGATGAAGCAAGACCACGCTTCAAATCATAACCAAGCAAATGGATCAAAACCAACAGATAAAGAAACCCAAGCGGCTCAAATCTTATTTTTTCCATGAAGGCACACACAAGGACACCCATTAACTAACCCTGCTCACTACAGGAGCAGACAAATTGCAGGGGCTTTTTCGCAAAATTAATAACCCCAAGTGCTGTCAAGAACTTGAAATACAACTGCAAAAATCGGTAAAGAGGCTTTTTCTTTTACACACAACGGGGCACCATGTATTCTTACCCTACAGATGACATAGGAGAACCTCAGTATTACGCCAATCGGACTAAACTTCCATCTTGTATTTCAGATCTCCCAAACTGCTTATGTTTTGCTCGCTCAAGAATGGAAAACACAACACAAATTTAAAAAAATAGCTGGCAGCCAATTGCCAAGTAAAGAAGGCAATTAAAAAGAAAAAATAATGGCCAATGCGGAAGAAATAATATACAAAGCGAAATGGCAAAGATCAGGAAGCCAACTTCAAGCTTTTGCACCACAGAAGAGTCTCCAAAACCATAATGAGACACTTTTGCTGTGAACCAAATCACACGAGACAAATAAGTGTGCTGTTGCATCTGAACAGGTTATAAGATGTTGGTAAATCTTCTCAAGAAGGATCTTCTTCAACCCTGTTGCCAAAAGGCTTTTGGTTACAAAGTAATTTCGCTATTTCCTTTCTTCAGGTACTCGGCAGACGTGCAAGCCTTGTGCTAGAAACAAGCAGCCTGCTAAAATCGTGTTTTAGACATAAAAATGGACCCCAGTACTCTACTGAGCTACCAGTAGGAGGCATTACCTTTGTGGCTTCAAGAGAAGGCAGCTGCCAAGCAAAGGTATTTGGCCTATTAATTCTTCATTCCTCAGTGAATATCAAGCTCAGTGCTTGTCATTGAGATATCTTCACTTCTCCGCATGGGAACCATCAAGAACAACTTTGTTATAATTATTAATAAGATAAGGAAAATAGATCACACTTGTAAGCCTCTGGCAGCCCACCAAGTCTGAACGTCCAGCTTAAACCAAACAGCAGCGAGCACATCCCTTGGTAAGGACGATTTTTCCTCCTCATTTTTCAATCTTTAAGGTTTTCAGTAGAAAGGGGAAATAACTTAGAATAAATTACATTTTGTGATTGCAAAATAACCATTTGGCCCACAGACAGAGCGTATTTTCCTCAAGGAACCGTGGTGCGACGCGGCGTAACGATAAGGCGAGCTTGCCCGGTGATAAGGGAACTCAAAGGCATGCGAAAAGCCTCCTCGGCCCTCGGCGAGGAAATTACCCCAGCCCTAGCGGCTTTAAAAGAGAGGAACGAAGAAAGAAACGACGGCCGGGAGCGCCCGCATCCCATGCGGAGCGCAGAGCCAAGGGCTTTGTGCTTACTCATGTTGCATTAACGGAGAGAGCACTCTTGAACTCAGCTTTGCCGGGCTGAGGTTTGCCAACATCAAAGGAAAGTGAGGAAAGAGCCAAGCAGGGAAAGTTGGCGAGAGAATTCATGCCTTTACCTCATCCTTGAGCTTCTCCCTTAATTAAACCTAGCGTTTAGAGGCAGCGAGAGAGCAGGCATCGCGGAGCAGAAGTCATCTGAGTAAAGGGTGCTGCGGTGTGCACCGCTTATCTCTACAGCTTGCTGCATTCCTGGATTCCTAACAGCATCCACAGCAGTTTTAAGTCATCGCGCAGGACAACATCCACGTCTAAAAACAGCAGCCTCTTGGGGTGGTGTAGGGCAACCCCCGTGAGAAGACCTTAGGAAACAAAAGCCTTTTTCAACCTTCCCAATTATTTCTGGACAACAGCAAGACCCTTAGCAAAGACTCGGATTGCCCATCTGGATGGGCGGCCCGGGGCTCACCAGCAAGAGAAGAAACATTCAGATAAATAAAACTGCAAATTACATACCATTTATCACAGGAAAATTGGGAAAACTAAACTCTGTTTGCAGCACCACTGATGGCCACAGCGATGGCTTCAGAGCCGCAAGTTCCTACCTGTTTCTGCGCAAGCAAAATTCATTTGCCACCAGCTGGGAAAGCCTAATGTTGACTAAGTATTTGAGGTTACAAATGGCACAGAGGAGCGACCACCGTTAACGCCTTCTTCCCACCATGTTCAACTCCACCAGCAGAGGTAAAGACCACGATGGAGCTCACGGCCGGACCCTACATCGTTGCCCAGCATCATGGCCATTCCTTCCCATCCCCTCGAGCACCAAGAGCAAACTGCGAGCACAACCTGCAGCATCACAACTCAGACCAACACAGGCTTTAAACTTCTCCATGCACAGAAAATTGCAGACATGTCACAGACCTGCGCTCATGAACAGACACTATAATATACAAAAATATGAAAAAGTGGGTTAAACCAACCAGCTCAGCAAACTGCTCTGCAGTAGCGATTACTCCAGGACACACTTTATTATTTTAAAATACTACTTGCTATTTTAAAATTACCTTTAAAGATACAGACATACGTAGGACTCCAAGATTGAACGCAATAAATCTCAGAAATTCAGACAAATATTCTTGTATGTCTTTCTGGGAACCAAAAAAAAATAGCTGCAAGAGACATGAAGAATACCACTTTCAACAATTTGTATCCAATAAGCTGAAAGGCTGGAAATAAGTGGGTTTTTTTTTAATCTTTTTTTTCCATTTTTTTCCATTTTTTTTTCTTTTAAAAGTGAAATAAAATGAAGTAAAATGAATAAAACTCCTACCAATTTTATACACATGAGCACAGGGAAAATTAGAGCAAAGTAACCAGCACTTTGACAATCAGGGGAAATTCCAAAATAGGCCATTGCAATAAAATAATATCTAAACAGAACAGCGAATTTGGGAAGTTTCAAAAGACTTCAAAAAATGTCCTAAGAAATTAGGACAGGAGCAGTCTATCAGAAACCAAGGCGAAAGAAGCTTGGTTCAAATGTGAGAGTAAATAGTGTGTCCAGTTTTATGTATTGCTGGTAACAAGTTTTTGTTGGGTGCCCATATACCATCTTGCCTAAGAATATAGATAAGATCTTAAGCAACAGTAAATGTTGCTGCTAAACACATTAATTCAAAGCGCTTCCTTTTTTTATCTTATCAATTTGTCCACATTAATGTCTATTAATATATCTATTAGTCACAGTTAAGGGCTGCACTATCCAGGCAAGGACACTACAGAACCACTAAGCAAGGTCATGAGGGTTTTAAGGGTTTTCTGTCTTCTTTTCAGTAGGGGGAAGAAGGGAATGTAAAACTGAAATTACTTCATTTTGCTTGAGACAAAGCTAGAAAAGGGTCGTCGTCATTACAGGACGCTTGAGCAAACCAAGAGCTGGAAGTAGTTGGCCAACCAACAAGAGAAGATCTTTGACCAGGTCTTCACAAAACACAGTAGAAGCAGAACACACCAACAAAACTGTTTTAAGTGTCCTGTAATATGGCAAAGAGATAACAAATCCTTCGTTCTTTCTTGAAAATAACATAGCTAAACGGAGAGACAAATTAGACAAGCTTTGGACCACGCGTTATTAAGAAATGAAAATAGGGTCTCCACCAGGCAGCATTCGGAGAAGCTCAAAATTAAGCAGCTCTATATGTCATAATTATATAGTAGTTTAATATGAAACATATGAAATTCTTAAGAGCAGAACGATAATGTTTCAGTGAAATAGTACCAATAACTCCCATAAGGTTGGTGAGGCAAATGTTAAAGCGATACCAACAGATAGCACCCAAGAAGGGAGCTGAGACCATCTTCAAGAGGTTATGGTAACACTTTAAATAAATACGTCCACAACATAATGCCCCTAGAACTCACCTATTTTCTAAGAACTCCTCAACTAAAGGAAAATTCTCTCAGGTCCTTTCAATTCCGCTATGAAAAAAAGGAAGAGAATCTCAGCAAGCTATTTCAAAGGAGTTGCAGCTCTCTATTAAACTTATAAATGAAGAGAAAGTCCATAAAACATCAACCTCAACAGTCTGGAGAATAACTTCCAAAGGTTTTCAACCTTGAGGTGAGGGCAACACCCACCAAAACAGCAGAAGACATAATGGGAAAGTGTAACATGACGAAAGTCCGCGTCAGAGTGCATCTGACAACCATGTCCTTGAAGCAACAAAAAATGAAAAAATGAAAAATAAAGATTTAAATCATGTTTAAAAAGTTAATACAGATTTTGCTATTCCAGAAAAATACAACCATCAAGAGCACAATTTAAAGCAAATACTATTTTGAACCCATTTCACCATAGTATTTTCACTTATTCTCCATTCTTAAAGTTTATCCTTCCCTGCTTTTGCTTCTAATTTTCTCTTAAAGGAACTAAAATGTTATTACTTTGGATGTTTGAGCTCTACTAATCTTGCTGTGGATGTACTACCATATAGTTTTAGCAGGTGTTTTAGCTTAGTCCACATAAAATTTACAAAAAATGAGTAAATTTGCTTCTCCTCTTGCAAAAAAAAAAAGAGACTTTCCAGAGGATGCAGAAGAAGTCAAGAAGGAGAATGATTCCTCTCCAAGGTAATGTGTCTTAAAATGAAATAATTATTTAAAAAAAGAGACATCCAAACAAAACAATAAAATGCTTAGACCTGCCTCTGTGTAGCACACATCCATACTAACTGAAGAGCTCTAAATTTTTATTTTTTATTTGCATCAACCATCTAGAAAAAAAAATTACATCTGAAACTTGCAGCATTGATTCTCAAAAATAAAATAAAAATAAAAAGCTCATCGTTACTATTCTACATATATAAAACCTTCAAAAATAAGCCTAGAAAGAAGGGCAGCGAAGCAAAGGGAGCATTTGCCAAGGTACTAGCTATGTGCCACTGGTGCCCAGTCACCTCGGAGTTTGGTTACTGTGACACAGTCTCCGTCCCACCACTCCACCACATGCTTTACATGACAAAAAAGTAGAGCAGGGGGAGGCCCTCGCACCCATTTCCCGAGTGTCCTGAGGCCCTCGGGGCTCCTCTCACCAAAGAACCACTCCTGGCCCTCGTGGTTAGGTCTGGACATGTCAGCCCCCTCCTCGGGCACTCACGTCTCGGTGCCGACAGACTGATGCGATGGGTGTCGGGAGAGAGGGATCCTTCCCAGGAGCTACATCCAGATTCCAGGGATGCTCTTGCTGCACCACCTCAATTGTTTCTCCTGGATTTTTTTTTTTTCTAAAAAAGGTTTTTTCTTCTCCTACCTTTCAAGCAATATTCTGAAATGTTAAAAATTACTCATTTAAAAAACATGGTAAAGCATATTTCCAACTCCCTTAAAATAATAATAATAATAAACAAGGCAAAAATGCTTCTAATTCAACTCTTTCTAAAGAGGTACGTCCACAAGAAACTACCCAGCCAGATCTTGCCTGACCTTGGGATAAATGAAGCTTAAGATACTGTCAATAGCTCTTCTAGGCTCCCAATCTATCAGAGACCTTTCCAAGGGAAAAACTTTACCATGCAAAGGTAATTTCACAAAGTATCTTCCAGAAGCTGCTTTTTCCCCCTTTTCCGGGAGAGATTCAGAAAGATGGTAAGAGAAGAACACATACAACTTGGTGCAGAAGATCTTACATTGGTTTCCAAAATAAACCCCACGCTACCAGCTAAAACACCAACCTCATTCATTTAAAGCTGTGAGTGGGGGGAAGCACGCGAGCGCTGACAGTTGTACGTTCTTGCAGGCACACGATGAGTCAAACAGCCAGCACCTAAACAGGAAGCTGAAAACTTCACAGAAAAGCAGAAGCTGCACTGGGAAGACTACTCAAGTGGACTGCCATCCTTTAATGCACCTGTCCTTGTTCTGGTTCACGTTATGCTAAAAGTTGTCATACATGAACACAAGACCCTTGCTGAGCCAGGCCTAAGTAATAGTTAAATCTGATAGGGAGGATGATGGAAATTTGCCATGGTAAGGTATGATCTCTATAAAACCTGTCCCCACGGTTGTGGCAGAGCTGCTTTTGTCTTCCTCGAAGCTGAGGATGTAGAGATGCTCTTGAGTAAATTTAATAATCAACGGCTACTGCTTCTCCCCATAGCAAGTCCAAAAATGCCATCCACCAGCCGAAATCCCGATCCAGGCATCGGAAACGAAGCTCTGGCCAACGCCGAGGCTTGCTCACAAGCTTAGGGAGAGCAGCGGTAATGCAGACACGGCTCCTTTCCGCAAACAACGTCCTCCAGCTGCGCGGAGAAGGGGAACCGGGATAACGGCCGCCTGCAGAAAGGGCCTGACCTTCCTCCCCAGAGCAGCCGAGCCAGGAGGAAGAGCGAGGCGCAAACGAGCCCGCGCAGGGCAGGACTCTCCAGGTGCAATTGTGAGACAGGAAACTTCTCCCTGTCTCACCAGGTGGGACATTTTCAAAGCCTGACAACTCCTAGCTGGGAAAACACAACAATTTACAGAAATAACGTGCAAGTCAGATACAGAATCGGGGCCAAAACCAGCGTTTCAGTAGCGGGCACTGTCCACCACACCAGCCAAGACACAGGCACTGAAATGCATATTATTTTCCAAACCAAAGCATGGCTTGACAGGAAATCACACTCCGTGATCTCAGGAACCTCGAGCAGCACAAGGCTTGGGTAGAACTGGCAAGCTCTGCTTACCTGTAACAGCCTGGTCCCCAGTGAGGGAGTTCACCAGGTGCTCCAATATTCCCAGGTCAAAACACGCAGGATCTCTTCCTACCGGAATTAAAATGCAAACAGGCGCTTCCAAAAAAAAAAAAACCCAGGAAAGTCTTACAGCATAGTATCCTCAAGGCACCCTAATTCTAAATATCGAGGTGCACTAAGGATCCTTAGGAAAAGCCGTATGAAAAATACATATGGAAAAATATATGAAAGGAGGAAAAAAAGAAAATCAGAGGCACCTGCTATTAGTAAAATACAGGCCTATATTCAGGTTCCTGCAGCTTTTCCAATTACCTGAAGAATGAAATTAGCAGCATCAAAGCCCTTAAACATTTATCTTCAGGTTATTTAGGAAGTAAAGCAACTTGAGGTGCGTTTCCTTTTCAATGTAAATAGCAGGTTCATTTGAACAATGCAAGCACGCATTTTTTAAGGTGTTTTTGAAAGCCAGTAGGTGAGATCTGCCACATACAGGCAGAGCATCCCCCCATCCACTCCGAGGAGGAAACAACAGCAGGTGTTTGGGAAAAAAACTCCTACAAAAGGAGCCGCCGCGCAGGTACCGGGGCTGACACCACCAGAGCCCCGTCCCGCGCGGTCACGAAGGCCCCGCGGCCTCAGCAACGTTTGCACGCTGCCGAGCTGCTCCCGTTTGATGGGATTGGTCCCAGAACGACCGATTCCTCAGCTTGCTGGGGACACGAAAGCAAAACGGGACGTTTGGATACGGGCGGGGGTTTTTCCACCTGCTTCTGCAGCGATCCTGGTGCACAGGACCAACGCCGGCCCTCCCGAAGGGAGAAACCCCAGAAAGGAAGTCTATTAAATATTTATCAGACTCTCAGTACTCACAGAAGTGTGAGTGTTTTGAAAACTCACAGAAATATCATTATGTTATATATATATAAAGAAACATCATTAGTTATTCTCAAAAGACATATATTATGGAAATCCATGAAAGGTTGTGTCCTTCACTGACATGTAGTTCTGCAAGGGTTAAGAACACGAGCTACGCTTTAAGATGGGTCCTCCTCAGATATATTTGAGTAAGTGAATGGGCCATTGACTCAACAATGATCTTGCTCTGCTGAAGTCAGAGGAATTTTGCCAATGACCCCAATGGGAACAATATTGGATTCTCAACATTAAGCTTAATATTTTTTTCTATCTTCACTGATCCAGTTAATATTGTAATGAACTATCAATATCTATAATATTTACTAAGTTCAAAAGGTTTTATATACTTTACGAGTCTCCAAAGAAACTCCAACACCCTATCCAAATTTTGACCTTTCATCTTGAGGTTACATATGGGCAGGAGCCGGAGGGGGAAGCGGAACCGCCGCGCGCGGCCACAGCCCGCGAGGGCGGGCAGGAGGCGGGGCGCCGTCACGCGAAGACTACAACTCCCGGCGGGCAGCGCGGCGCCGCCGGAAGCCAACGGGGCGGTGGGGCGAGCGCGCAGCATCATGGGACTTGTAGTCCGTGGGCGCCCCCAGCGCCACGGCCGCCTGGTTTCACACCCTCCCTTCTCCCGGCCTGGCACCGGCTTCCAAACCAGCGTCCCCCGCGTTTGCCAGGGCCAAAACCTCCACATCCACCCAAAAATCTCAGCATTCACACGTGCGAATTTCTAAAACAGCTCCACATTTTACTTTGCCGTGGTGCTTTTTTACTCATCACAAGCAATACTGCCTTGTCCTCCCCTGGACTCAGGTCTCAAGCAGCTTGTTTCACCCAAGTAATTCCAACTGCGACTTTTCCAATGATATTATCCACCACTAAAAAAAAGGGGGGCGGGGGGTGCTTTTGGAAGCAAAATGCCTGCCAGAGGCGAGTGGTGATGTGGGATGCATCACCTACCTTGTGTTTGAGGGAGCACAAGAACCACCTCGGTTTGGGGGGGAATAAGAACAAACATGTCCCCCGACGAGCCCCAAGGGCTTCGCTGCAGCCCCGCGTGCGCGACGGTGCGGATCGCTCTGCGGCCGAGCGCGGAGCGCGGCGGGAGCAGGGGAGGGACGGGACGTCCAGGGCGTCCCGAGGCTGCAGCTGGACGACTATGAAAAGCCGCTTCTGCCAAGGAGACACCTGGGCTGCGCATAAAGGCCTCAAAAGGAAGGGCAGAATTTGGAAGCATGGATTTTCTTTCACCTCCCCCATCACAAAGATCACCTGCTTTTAATAATTCTGAATTTATAAGGAATAAAATCTGTCCTTTTTGCAGTTATTTTAGGCTCACAACGCCACCTACTGACAACAAGCTACTCTGTCAACCCCAAGCCACTCAGTTTTTCCATTAGTGAAGCAATTTCCTCTCCATTTCCTTGTATTTATCAACTGCTCTCATGACTGACTGCAAGTCTTCTAAATATTTGCTTCTAGTTAGGATCTCTTTTACCAGCTCTGGTCTTCTAAGGACGAGATGTGGTCTTTTTTTTTTTTCTTTTAATTTTTTGCCTCAAATTCTCAAGGCCTCTAATCCTCAAATACCTTAAATCATTCAAATCTGACTGATTTGAACAAGTCATGAAACCTCTGCCTTTAAATATTAAAAAAAAGGAAGGGTAAAAAATATACAGGGGAGGGGGGCTTGTCTTATACTGTCCCAAGCAAGCACAGAATTGTCTCCTCACAAACTCACAGATAACTAAGCTGAACTGTGAAAACAAGCTTAAAATTCAGAAACTTTAATGACTTGATAAAGTTTTTCATACCCTTAATAACCAACCCCTCAGTCAGTTCATTTAAATTCAAGCAATATAAATTTAAAAAAATAGGCCAAAAGAACCATAATCCATTACGGAACCCTCACACGCTGCCAAAATATAAATAACAGAGTAAAATTCCTTTAGGATGCAGATGCAACCAATGTTCTTAGTTTTCCTGCACTGAGCTCTGTCACTTCATACTCCTGTACTTCTGTTCTGAGCAAGTCTGCAGGGGGGAGTGTCCATATCTGCAGGCAGCTGCAAGGATCATGCTGGAACAGAGGACCGTGGCGAGAAGAGTCGTGACACACACCAAGAATCTGTGTTGTCTGAGCCCCACTGGAATCTGCATGATCAATTCCTCACTTACCTACAAAGAAAAACAAGTTAAAACATGTATTTAATGAGCTATTTCTTTTTGACTGCAACCCTTTCACACTTCAAAGGCAATTGCTGACCACACTTAAGATTCAATGTTACCTCTCTTAGAACTCAGAATAAAGCAGCTCCATGTTTCTTATGCACTTTGCCAATCAAATAACAACTACATCAACAGAACTGGCCTTTTTAGATGCAATTCCTTAAGGATTTGGGGTTCTACCTCCCATTTTTCAATCAGATCATAACACTGTTTTCTACTTGGTTACTTGTCTGAGGCACCTGTATTGCCAAGGCCCTTCTTGAATCAACCAGCATCAACTGTATCCTCAGATTCCCACAAAACGATTAAGGAAAACAAAACAAAAAAGCACACACACAAAACAAACAAACAAAAAAAATAACCCTGCCACCAAGGGGTAGAAGAGCACAGAAAATATTACAGACATGTCAGAATGATGCCTGCTAGCTGGAAAGGAAGAAAACGGCCTTCATAAGGAAATCAGGAGAAATCAGGACTCACAGGTTTGTGCTTTACGCTGTACCACTGACAGGGGTGGCTGCTTCTTCCCAAACAGGCAGCTTCCACATCCGAAGGTTTCCAACACTCAGTCGACAGGTGATCTACAGAAGACAGGAACGCGTCACCAAAAATCCAGTCGGGACAGAGACACGTGGCCTGCAAGGCTTCTCCAAATGAGGTATCTTTCCTTCAACAGCTCAACAGCAGCAACTCACTAAAAGCCAAAAGGTGAAATAACAGGTAGTGACAGAAATGTACCTGATAAGCCTCATGTTCAAAGTAGTGCTGGGAGTTTTTTTCAAGGAATTTTCTACCTTTTGTTCCCAAGATAGGAGTCCAAGCAACAACCCCTACCCATGTGATGTTCGGGCCCCTCTGTCTTTAATAGGGCAAAGGATTCATCATTGGTCTGGAAACCTGCCCAAACCCAGCCACGAAGCTACAATTTCTCTTTCTGCAGGACAGAATGATGACATTGTTTCATTTCTCCTGGTCGGCAGCCCGCTGTCACAGGCTAGGACTTGCCTCACCTACTTTAAACATTCTTTCATTAGTAAAGAGAAGTTCTGGTGCTCACACGACAGAAGAATGAGAATCCCTTTGTTATTAACCAGGGTGGCCCTCTCTTCCTTTCCCTTTTCCCAGAAAATAGTTGTTCAAATAATGCTCAAGAAGCCAAGATGCTTTAGAACATTTGACTTGGCAGCTAGCAAGAAGAATTTCACAAAAAGAAACACCATTTGTAGCAAAAATGGGGGATTTTGTTGGTTACATAACTTAAAGTATTAGTTTTCAGTGAATACGAGATTCATGTTTCAGACAAGTCTGAGAACCCAATCATTCCACCCTTCAGAAAGGCAGTTTTCTACATTTTTCCCCTCTACAAACGCAGGAGGAGAGAATTGGAAACCATGAGAATGATTCAGTTACCCCAAGTAACAAATTCTAAATAATATTAAACACGCCCTGCATCTAAACAAAACAAAACAAAAAAACACCACGTGCCTGTTAATAATTAATCTGCTTTTGGTCAGGCAGCAGTAGCATTCATCCCAATACACAATACACATCCTAATACAGCAAACAAAGAGAGGAAGATGACAGGCCCTGTATTAAGGCCACCATCTTCCTGCTCTTTTCATGTGACTGCTACGAGCTTCAGTTCAAAGACAGACCCAAATCCCACAGTTATTCCTCTCTCTCCCAAAGCACAAGGAGAATCTCACTGTCACAGCAGCAGATCAGTATTTCTGGACTCTTCAGAGCAACCAGCGCTGTCCCGTTGTTTTCTGCTGGCCGATGGTACCGTCCGTGCACAGGCAAAGTGGCTGTAAAACAACCGGAGCACCGCGGGTCGGGGGTCATGTACAGGAGAACAACAAGGTCTGAGGCCAAGTACTCAGGTGCCTCCACATCAACAGCATCGGGAATTACCAGAGCCTGCGAGTGGAGAAAGACACGGACACGAGTGCCACCAGAACCAACACGGGGGATAAAACACAGCTTTATGATTGTTTTTTAAACAGCAAAATAGCAGGAGGCAGGAAGCACTGCCTAGTCCTGATTTAGAGAGGGAGAACTGAGGACTGGCAATTTGAGTAGCCCATAGTGGAGCCCAGAATTCAGTCCAAATCTCTCAATACTATTTTGGCACTTGAATTGCATGGCAGTTTTCCTGGCAAGGGATCCCAGCTCAGTTCTTCAAAAAAAACCTCTCTCTCCCACTTGCTCAAGTTGCTTGTTTTTCCTTGTTTCCGACTCCTTCTCTGGAGTGCTGGGAAAAACTGTTTCCCCAAACACGCGCGTTTCAAACAGGCAAACTTTC
>NW_010588174.1:28195-41074 GCF_000705375.1 Tinamus guttatus | reverse complement strand
ATAGTATTTCTACCCAGGGGGGACACAGCCAGGCTTTGCCACGGCAGCTGCGTGCACCCAGATGGACTTTTGGGAGCATCTGCAAGTCCTCTGCCCTGGGCTTCTCCATCACAGAGATGAGGAACTGCTTCCCCGTTAGCTGGCTGGCACCACACCAGCCAGGCTCGTGGCTCCTAGAAGTGCTTTCGCCGTGAAAAACAAAACAAACAAACAGAAAAGCATACCTCTTTCGATATAATTACCCCTAGATAAGATTTCAATGATAAAGCTAAGATGTTTTAACATGTTTCCTGTTAGCTCTGGAAGACCAATACCAAGCCAGCTAAAGCATCTGGAGCCTGCTGCTCTCCTACATCAGCAAAATCAACCCGAGAGATTCAAATAAACCACATTTGTGTGAAGCTGCTGCAGTCAGTGATTATGGTAATGATTAAGTAGTTTGGCTTGCAAAGCTTTTTTTTTTTAACTGTTGATGATGCAAGAAAAAGCTTACCTCAAGCTGAGTTCACAGAAGAATCCATGTTTCGCTTGCCAGCTAAGAAAGGCAGGTCTGCAAGTTGTTCACAGGCAGGAGCCCTAGAGCTTTATTTTTCTCCAGAATAAAGTGTGCAAAATGGGAGGACACACACATTTCCTTCCTTTTGGAGAGGGTAGAGTTTCTGAAGATTATTTATTGCACCCTGGGGCAAGAACACTGGTGCTGCTTGCTTTTGCTCTCCAATGTGCTTGGACGTGTTGCTTGTTGTTAATACTATATTATGGCTAAGATTACTAAGATTTATTAAGATTTGCAGATGTTTTGGACAAAGGAACATTAGCGCTAGTGACTAAAAAACAGAGAGAGGAGGCTATGCTTGGTAGAAAGCGTCTTGCTCCTTTCCTTCCCCCATGCCTTTCCTGGGCTGGACATCTGGAGCTAAACCTTTCCCAGAACACAGCATGGATAAATTTTGCCTAAGCTGAGCATTAGGCAATGACTCATCTCAGTAAGGAATTAATATTAGGAACTTATGCATAAAATATTTTGAATGGGAGAAGAAGGTCAATGGCTAGAGATCTATCTCAAGTGGTAGAGATGTGAAGTAGTCTAGGAGAAATCATCTTGCTTTTCCTTTCTCGCCTCTGGAGCAAGCACTCACCTTTCCCATTGACATTTCCCAGGAAGCATCTTCGTAGATAACCTGCTGTGCCATTTGTAGACCCACTAGTCACATGCGTTACGTTCCTCCATGCTCTGTCCCTTTGGCTGATCAACCTGGAACTGGTCAAAAAGGGTGATGAGACCAATAAAGCAACAGACGTAGGGATACACTGCACAGGGTCACACAAGGCTGTTTTCTTAGGCAGACAGCCTAAAAGGGGAACATTGTGCACCTGAAACAACAGTGTCAAGTTTCCCCTGGGTGATTTTTTTTGTTATCGTTTCAAGGGAAAGCAGCTTAGTTCGTGTATGGCAAGGGGAATATGGTGTAGTGCAGGCATCAAGAATAACTACCCTGATTTTCTTTGCTTATGATTGCATTGTCTCCCTCAGATTGTGGACCAACATGCCCAATGCAAGCTGAAGGGACATGAGTTTCCTGGGTCTGGAGAAGGCAGCATGAGTCTGTCCTTGTTCAAGTTATGAGCATATCGCAGGAGATCAAACAAAAGCTTCAACTGGGGACTCGCTTGGATTTTCACCTGCACTGCAGCACTTCTAAGTTTATTTCAAGAGTAGTGGGGTCAGGCCAGCATTTAGGAGAGCTTAAACCTCCTCAGCCACGGAGGAGCATTGATGAGAAGAAACAGTGTTCATCAGATTGTGGACCAACATGCCCAATGCAAGCTGAAGGGACATGAGTTTCCTGGGTCTGGAGAAGGCAGCATGAGTCTGTCCTTGTTCAAGTTATGAGCATATCGCAGGAGATCAAACAAAAGCTTCAACTGGGGACTCGCTTGGATTTTCACCTGCACTGCAGCACTTCTAAGTTTATTTCAAGAGTAGTGGGGTCAGGCCAGCATCTAGGAGAGCTTAAACCTCCTCAACCATGAGTTGATGAGAAGTTGATGGAAGAAACAGTGTTCACGTAACAAGCAGAGGAAGAGCATCCAAAGCCACTGCAACTCCAACCTACCCCGAAAGGCTGCAAGTAAGGCAGAAAGGATCACCAAGGTACCAGATGAAAGGGAGGAGAGACGTGAACTATACCAGAAGGTGATGCCTTTGTGGTGAAGGAGGAATCACAGTAGGGTCAGAGGAAGGGCAGGAACAAGAGAAATGAGGCCTTCTCCCAAATATGGGAGATACCTGCATCCAAATACCTGGGGTTTGCCAGTTTTGTGCAATATGATCCAAGAAGTTATGTAGGAAGGGTTTGTTCTGATTTGTTTTGTTTTGCCTTATTCTTCAAGAAAAGGTTTTACACCTTCTCCCAAATATGGGAGATACCTGCACCCAAATACCTGGGTTTTGCCAGTTTTGTGCAATATGATGCAAGAAGTTACATAGGAAGGGTTTGTTCTGTTTTGTTTTGCTTTATTCTTCAATAAAAGGTTTTACATGATTTGGAATTAATTTTAATATGGACATAGAAGTACGGGCCAGAAGTAAAAGAAGGAAATAAGGAATACAGCAGGCATGTCCCTCCTAATGAAGGGAGCAGCCTGCAAATCTCTTCAACCAGAGTAACCTGTTATCAAGTGACAAGAGTAGCTTGTCACTAAGGAAGGAGGGGAGGGAGGCCGCGCAGCGCTCGGGGTGGCAGGCAGCCCACGCGGTGCCTCGGCCGCGGGAGGGCACTCTGCCGTCGCGTTTGGAGCCCGTGGCTTTGGACTGCTGAAAGCCACCGCGCCAGCACACAGGGGCCTTCCTCACTGCAAGCAGCCCAAGAGGATGACGACTGGAGAGAAGGTTATAAGCGATTGCAGCTGGCTCTGCTCTCCTTCCAGCCCATGCAGCAAACCTTTCTGGACCACACAGGTGGTGTGTCTTTAGCTGGGCTCCAAGAATGTGTTTATCGGGCCTGCTACAGTCCTCAGCTTCATTTTCAGGCATTTGCTCTCAGCCAGAACCAGATCAAAATCTCTGGTGCTCTAGAGATGCTTAGGCCAGGCTGTTCTCTCACTTCACTGAGAATGCCCAGTGCCTGCAGAAACTTAGAACAGGAAGGTAAAGTAATACTGCTTCCTCCAGCTCCTTTCTCTCCAGAATATATGGATTTATAGAAAACAATGACATTCAGCATGACATAGTCCATGCAGTGTCATATACAGTAGCTGTGTGCCAACTGAACACATCTTGATGATAGCTCTGCCAGAAACACCCAGCCTCCGTTAGATATCAGATAAGGATGAGTGTGCTTTCTTGTTGTTTTGTTTTTGTTTTTTTCCGTGTTTTTCAACTTAGGTCTCTATGACTTTATGCCATTTGTCACTGAGAGACAACAATCTTTTCCATTCCAGCAACATGAGCACACAGTCCAAGTGCTGCTGCCGTCCCACGGGCCAATCCATTTCCCTAGAGCGGCCACTGCTGTTGCACCTGGAAATGATTGGGTTTGCTGCCTTGTAATGGGGGAAAAAAATCCTGGTGCTCGTTCCCTAGGTATAAATGGATGAGCAGCAACTTCCAGGTAAGGTGAGCACAGGATGGTAGGTTAGAACAGGATTGCACAGGAGACTTGTGCAAAGGAGCTGTGGAAAGAAAGTCTTAAATAAATGGAAGCTGTTAGAATCACACAGAAATGTTAAAGCGACCTATACGTATAGATAAATGGAAGCTGTTAGAATCACACAGCGACCTATACGTATAAACTCTCACCAATGTTCACACCAAACCTGGTCTTTGCAATAGCCTTACTCTGAAAACTTCAATGGACACAATATCATGCCATGGCATGCATCTCAGTGTTATCCCTGTACTGAATTTAGCTTGCCGGGCATCCTCCCACGTATAATGAGGTGTTTTTTCTGCTCGTCACATCCTTTGCTGGAAGAAAAATAACCCCCCCGAGAGCTTTCTACCACAATGTACTGCCCTGCATGTTAACCAGCAGGCCTCTTGCATGACCTCTTCCAACCACAGCTGCTGCAGGGAGACCATGGAGGCAAAACATGAGTTCAGCTGACATGTCCCCATCTTGTGCAGCCCTCTGGGCTTTGTCTGAAGGATTCCCCTCTTTGGCAATATAGGTTTCCTGCCCAAAACTGAGGTGGGGAGCCAAGAGCAAGTAGCCCAGGGCTTCATCAGGAGTGAATCAAGCAGCAGCAAGAGGCATGCGTGACCTGTGTGGGTGGGAGGCAGCATGGTGGAAGGTAAGCCAGAAGCAGGCGTTTTGCGTGCGACCAGCCTGTCCCTAGGGTGCTGGCCATCCCTGGGTAGCAGCTCAGTCCCAAGAAGAGTGGTGAGGAAGCCTGAGCTGGGCTACGGAGTCATGTGGGATGAGCTTTGCTCCCCAGCACCTTCCTGGAGGCCCAGCGTCATGTCTTGCAGTGCCTCCTCCTTGAATGTCCAGCTCAGGCAGCGACAATCCCATCTATCCCTTGGGAGACAGGGAAAGACACGTGGTCTTCCTTGCCCCCTTGCCTGCTTAGCTATGAGCCACCATCCTGCAGCCCAGCGTGTAGAAGAGAGGCCTTGCTTTGCTTAAGGATGTGCTCATACCTGGAGCTTTGCATCTCAACCCATGTCGAAAGCTGGCACCTTTCATTGCCCGAGGACAGTAATTCACTAACCCCACACTCCTGCAGCACCTCTTCATGTGCAATATCATCGTGGTCTCAGCAGCTCTAGCATCAAACCCTCCAGTGGTTTGTACCAGCCTTGGGTAGCCCCATGGATGCACTGCAAGATGGAGAATGTCTACAAGAAGAGCCCTGTCCACCAGGATATACTTTGTTCATGAGCTGCAGGAGAGCTGTGCGCCCGAAGACACAAAACCCAGCACCGCCAGCCTTGCAAGGCGTCATAGCCCTGCACCCCCATGGCAGCAGACGCGCCATGCCATTGCTCTCCGTGGAGGGAAACCAGCTGACTTCCTCTTCGGAAGCGAGTCACACACAGCCCCGTTCCCTGGAGCAGCGTGGAAAGCCCCTTCGCTGCCTACCAGGATGCCCGCCTCCAAACCGTGGCCTCGCAGGGCTGTCCGGACATACCAGGAGCTGGTGCAGACCAAAATGCCCCCTTCACAGTGCTGGCAAGAGGAGAGAAGCAGAGAAGGGCAGAGCTGCTCCAGGACCAGCTTCAGCCCACGCACGTCTCCAACCCAAGCCATCTCATGGGCTTCCTCACAGTCCCGTGCATCACCAAGGAGAATGGCAACACTTTCTGTGAGATTCAGAGCAAGCTGCAGTGCAAGGAGCTTCAGAAAGCTCCCAGCCTTCTTCAGTATTTTTCACTCAAAAGACTTTCCCGCCTGTTGGCTTTACATGAGCAGCAAAACACAGATTTTATCTAGATAATCTGGACAGTGCAAGATGCCTTGCTTCCCACAGACTCGCGCGCCCAAGGCTGCTCCACCACCACCCCCATGCTGAAAGGAGAAGCAGCAGCCACCCCGCAGCTCTTGGACATGGCAGAGGAAGAAAATGTATCTGCCTGATAAGGCAGGACCCGAGCACTCGTGCCTCCTTTCTTGTAGCTCCCCGCCTGAGAGAAAAGCAAAGCTCTGGGCATATGGAAAGAGCTCTGAAAATCCGTGCTGGAGGCAGGCGGGCAGAGGAACATCTCCTCTGGTCGAGTCTTCAGGAAAGGGGCTGAGAGGACAACGTGGAGGCAACAGCTGGGAGAGGCGCAATGCCTCCCAGGGCTGCCTTGAGAAAATCAGCTGCCCCGTGTGTGTTTTTCCCCCACGAGAAGCATGTAGGCCAGGCTCCACCTGAAAAGCCTGCAAGCAGGGGAGGCGCCGCGGCCTACCAGCGCGGCCTTGTCCGGCCGCCTCACGCTGAGGTGGAGGGGATGCAGGATGCAAGCGCCGGAGAGCCCCAAGCGAGAGCTGCGCCCAGCCCTTCGGTGTGTGGTTTTCCTGCCTGCGAACCTTCGCCGCAGGGAGGCCGCCGGCTGCAAGCAGAGCTCTGCGAGCGCTGGCCCTGAGGGCTCCCACCCACCGCTGCCCGAGCAGAGCGTCCACTGCCCTGTGGTCAAGGGGAGTGTGGGCCCAGTGCAGGCACCAGCCAAGAGCAAAGTAGGACAAGCCCTCCACAGACCCCCAGGACGGCAGGTTGTCTTCAGCCCAGGGTGGGGGTAGGACAGTGCACCCTGCTCTTCACGGCTCTTTCCTAGGCCGCTACTGCTATCAGACACCCAGATGTGCACCTCAAGAGCTGCACCCAGAGACGAGAGGACTCCAGTCAATGCTAGCATCAAATAATGCACTGGGACTCCCCACAGGCACTGATGTGGCCTGTTGTGTCTCAGCTCAGCTGAGTGCTGAGGACTCTGTGCCCTGGCAGATCCCAGACGGATCGCAGCTGCCTCTGCAGCATCAGCAGTGCAAAAACCAGGTGCCCCAGCAGGCGCGGTCTCCCTAGGGCCACCGAGCAGGTAGCAGCATGGCCATGGTAGCTGATACAGCTCCACCATCACACACGTATTTATAGCTCCCTGTTGTCCCTCGAGCCATACAGCTTACGGGTAAAAGAAGAGCTGAAATAGGTTGAGGGATTCCCCAGGCTGGGGCCTGATTTGGTTCTGGCTATTTCTGTCTAAAATGTGACCAGAAACAAGCTGTTTTCTAAGCCAGATTTGATATTTGGGTTTCCCTGTTGGCAACAGTGTTCCCAGTACTCAGTCCTACCAGTGCCACCAGATCATACCGCGGTGGAAGTGATTCAAGAAAAACGTCTTGCCTTACCCATCTATGAAAGCAAAGCGGGAGATGGGCCTCACAGCCCAGAGGACACCCTTGCTGCACAGAAGGACATGGGCACTCCTCATTCCCTCTCCCACGTGCCCTCCCAGGTACCCTGAGAGATGCTGGTCCCCACAGCATCTGCTTTGCTCTCTGCTGGCTTTCCGGCTTGCTACAAGGCATGCAAAGCATGACGCTGACCTGAGCAGTGTCACACCAGGCACAGCCCGCTCTTGCTGTGTGTGGCTCTGTTTTTCTCTCTGGGCTCCCCCCACGTTTGCTTGATGTCTGTCCCTCATACCGAGACTGCTGATAGCAGCATGAGCTGCAATAGTAGGTACCAGGAAGCACCTCGCCCTATCCAGGCCTGCTTTCTTTCTCAGCAGTGTCCCTGAGTGTTGCCTCCATGCTCAGATGTTGCTACACCCAGAGACTTTGCTTGCCTGATTTGTCACAGGATATCAGTCCCCCTCATTTCTCCCTCTTCTTCTTGGTAGCACCTCGTGTGCCTCCCTCTGCTTCCAGGCTTTGGCTGCCCAGCCCCAGGGTCGGTTTGGGCAGCAGAGCCTGCTTTGCCCCTGCTTTGGTCGGGAGCTGCTTTTAAGCTGGGGGCCTTGCCCTTGTTCTCAGCTTATTTTGCAGGTTCGCTCATGCTCCTTTAGCTATTGCACCTCCTTTCAGCACCTCCAAGGACACCGCAACTTGAAAAGTGGAGAATAACATGTGGGCTGGCTGAGGAGGCTGTGGTGGCTCGAGTCCAGCTCCACAGCCCCTGAGGAGGATTCAAGCCACCGCCGGCGCACACCACAGCCCCACATTGGGCTGAGGCTCGTGTGAGTCAAGGCAAGGACCTCAGGTCCCTACGATGCTCGTGCTGGCGCGTGGCTTTCATGCAGCCCCATTTGCTGATTAAACTCGGACATGTTTCACTGGAGAAATCCGGCGTCAAACCATGGAAGCAAAGATGACACGACTCTCGGAGGAGCAGGCGCCCAGAGTCTCACAGTTAACAGTAACCACCATCGGTTCTCATTTCCACCCACAGTAATCCTCGATTAAGCAAAGAAGCTCGAGTATTTCCCCAAGCAGCAAACTGCTTTGTACAAATACTGATGAGCTGGTGCTCATAAGCAATCCTTCGACTGACGAAAAGAAAGGACAAGCCAAAGAAATGACAGCGTATTAACCACAATATAATTTATTCTTGTATCTTTTAGTCAACATTTTCCTTCAATCCTCCTTGAGCTATTTTTAATGGGTTCTTCTAGCCAAGATTGTTACTTCGACAAGTTATGACACCCCAAAACACAGTTATTCAGCCATGCCAACAAACCCTATCTTATCAGTGTGCAAACACACATGTGCACACCCAAGAAATCGCCTCTGAGCTGTTAGCAAATGTTTGCCAGGGCTCCCGTTGCTGGCAAGATGCTGAGTGTGCTTTGAGCTAGGCTCCCTGGGAACCTGAAAAGCACCTGCCATTGCGGCTGCTCTCAATGTCTATCTCTGCTTCAAACCTTTCGTTGGTCCTCTTTTTCTTAGTGGTTTGCCTTCAGGAAATGCCCCCTGAAAAAGCATAGTCTGAAATGTCATTGATAAAACCTGCAAGATGCACATGCTGGCTTTTATTTGTTTTACCTTTAGATATACTTAAACCCTTACTCCTCAAAAAATAAAATAAAATAAAAACAAGGATGCAAAACATTAACATGAAAGTTTATTTGCTGAAATGAGAGGGACATTTTTGCAACTCACAACTCAATTCAGGAGCTTACTAAAAACTTTAGCAAGTGAGTCACCACCCCACAACCATGTGCCAGAGCAATCCCGCTGCTCGCCAATGGATCTTGAGAAACTGTCACTAAAGTGCGGTTCTCGCTCAGAAGTTTTCACTCTCACATTACCAGCACGTCCCTTCTGCAGAGCACACAGATGAGGCGCTCATTTCCTCCCGGGGCAACTGGTTAGCCTGTGTGAACGTTGGGCATCTCCTCGGTAAGCAGCCAGCCCCGACTGCCTATAGCACTGTGGGACACTTGGTACCCCGAGAGTGTGTTACAGGGATGAATAAATAAGAGGGAACCAATTGACGGGGGAAATGGGGCTGAGGAGTGAGTGTCATGACCCTTCAATGGAGAAGGACTTGGCATTGCAGCTCTTGAGCTTTCTCCCACATTATCCAAATGTTTCTGCAGAAGATACGTTTGTCAAGGATCCCCCTGCACAAGGGAGTGTTTCTAGTGTGGCTCCAGGCTCTATCACAAGACTTGGGCCCAATCCACTTAGCCCTCTTGAAGCATCCTTGCTAGCAGGAATAGCAACTCTCACAGCACCCCAGGTCATCCCCCAGGTCTCCTTCTCACTCACCATAGGGGAGTTTAACACCTGTATTTCCCACTGTTTTCATTTAGTCCTGCCTGCCTGTGATCCTCTCTCTCCATCTGAATTTCTCTCATATTCACAGTGTCTTAAAGAAAAGCAGTCCTGCTGGGATTATCCTCACTCACTGCTTCCTCTCCAGACCCACAGGGGAGCCTGGCCATAAGTCCTCACCCAGTGCAAAGCAGCAGCACATGACCTAGAGAAAGCTGGAATTCAGCAAGGAGACATTTCTCGGCTGCTCCGTCTTTCAGCTGAGGTCTCAGGCCCCCGATGGCCAGCACAGATTTACCACTTCCAAGTGCCACCAGCCCTGCCTCTTTCTTCACAACTATCAATAAGGGCTGGACAGCCCACACCGACTTTTCACCATTTTAAGCAGCTTTTTCTTAAACGTGAGGAAAATAATAGCAAAGGCAACCAGGAGAGTCAAGCAAGTTGGCAGAGCAAGCACCAGGTACAGTAGAGCCAGGTCAGCTGTCCTCCACTGGCAGTCCTGGATGATGTGCTCCGGCAAGGCCCTGGCACTCACTGTCCTGGAGTCATACCTGCAAGTGACCTCCTGCCCATCGCGGACATGCAGCCTTTCAGCCTGCTGCAAGGAGTCCCACCACCCCAGCAGGCAGCAGTTGAAAGGGTTTCGACTGAGGTAGACCTCGTGGAGACTCTTCCCCAGAGGTGTCCATATCACATCCCGTGGAAGAGCTGGGAGGCAGTTGTCCCGGAGGTCAAGTGTACGCAGTTTGAGGATGCCTAGAGATGCAGGGAAGGTTGTCAGCGAGTTTCCTGACAAGTCCAAGCATATCAGGCTCTGAAAGCCAGAGAAATCAATGTCCACCACAGTGGAAGAGAGGTTGGTGTTTCTAAGAGACAAAACCTGCAAAGTTAGATTAAGATCTTGCAGGCATCCCAAGCCCCCAGATAATACCTCCTGGTTGTCAGAGAGGTCCAAGTGTTTAAGTGGTGTCCCCTGGAAGGGATGACTGCCCAAGCCTCGCAGGCCACAGCCAGCCAAGGAGAGATGAGTTAAGGTTGTGATACCCCTGATGTCTACACAAGGCGGATTCTCCACCTTGCCTGGAACAGCTTGCAGGGGACACAGGTCCACCCGGTTGTGACTGAGGTCAACTGTAGTGATCTTCCTGGTGTGGGTGAAAAATCTAGTAGGAAGCACCGTTAGCCTGTTGGTGCTCAGGTTGAACAGCTGCAGGTTGGGCAGCACGCCCTCAGCGCGCTGGTCCAGCCGCAGCTCCGAGATGTGGTTCTCGCTTAGGTCCAGGTCTGTCAGCATTGACAGGGGGTTCCCCTCGGGCAGGTGAAACGTCTCCATGCAGTTCTGGTTCAGTTTCAGGTGGGTCAGGGAAGGCATTTTTACCAGGAAATCCTCCGGTAGGTACCAGACCTGGTTCTGGCTCATGTCTAGGAGGCGTAAGGAGGAGAGATTGCTGTAGCAAATCTCATCCCAGAGGCTGACTGTAGTGATGTTGGTGGAATTGCCATCAATGATCAGGAACTGCACTGTGACGTTTGCCAGGGACATGGCATTGGCGAGATGCTGGTAAAAGCTCATCTCGTTGTCCTTCAGCAGCAAGGAGCGCAGCTTACTCTGCCGAGGCAGCACAGGGAAGAACAGGAGCTGGTTGTGGGACAGGTCCAGCACCTCCAGCTCAAAGAGGTCATTGCTTTCAGCAGTCAGAAACCACTCAATGGCATTGTTGCTCATATTGAGCACCCTGAGCTGTGTCAGGTCAAACTCAGCTATGCATGGGATATAGTTGTAAGCCATGTTCAGCCTCTGCAGCCTCTGCAGCCCTTCAAAAGCTTGGTCAATCTCAAAGATGTAATTCCTCTCCAGGTTCAGCTCCAGCAGCTGAGTCAAGTTTGCAAAGGTGGATGAGTCCAGCCTCATGATGATGTTCCTAGCCACAGACAAGGACTCCAAGGAGGTCAGGTTCCAGAGCAAAACTGACACCATGTTCTCATTGAGGTCATTTCCAGCTAGATCCAGTTTCCTCAGAGCTGGTAAAGCAGAAAAAGCAGCTGCTGTCACTGAGTAGTTTGTGAAGAGGAGGTTGTCTGCCAAGGAGAGCACGTGGAGGCCTTGGCTGCCCAGGAATGCACCAGGTTCAATGAGCTCCAGACGATTCCTTGACAAACTGAGATACCTCAGTTTTTGGTATGCAAGCACAGAGGTATTCCCTAGGACCCGAATAGTGTTGTCATCGAGCAACAACTCCTCTATCTCATCTTGCAGATTTCCTGGGACTGATTTCAACCATCTTCCATTGCAGGTGGCGATACTCTGCACCTGAAGCAAGTAAATATGAAACATCTCAGAGGAAGGGCATCTTGAGGGACCAAGGACTAAGTCTATAACAGGGGTATGCCCAGAGCACCAGCACACTCACAGACACTGCCCAACCCGTGTCTGGATGAGGAGAGCTCCCACATCCCTCCAGTCTTGCTTTGCAGCCAGGAACCTGCATGATGCCATGGAGGTGGACAAGGGCTCATATGGAAAAGAGCTTATCCTTCAGCAGCAGGAAGAGAAGGGACAACAATGAGGCACAGAGAGAAAGTGAGATGATGTGAAGGAGTTCAGGGAGCAAAGCGTGGATGGCTCCGCAGTTAAAGCCGCAGCACCCCACGTTCATCTCCGAGTTCTGATGCTAGCCCAGTAACTGGGATAGGGAGAGTCTGGAGATGCTGATAAGCCTCGTATCTGTAGGGTAGGAGCGAGACATGAGAAAAGTGAGGGTTTGCAAGAGGTAACTCACTAGTCTGCAGCCCCCAGGAGATGACGCCCAGGCTGCACCAGCCCCATTTGCCCATCCTGTTGCTAGAAGAACAAGAACCAGGGGAAGACCCAGGAATGGTACCTCCATTTCAACAACAGCACTCCTGTGAAGACAAACAGAGGTGAGAGGATCAAAACTTGCCACCTGCTCATCCTGAAAGACCTGGGCTTCTCCCAGGAAACCTGTCACAACACCATCCCCACTTGGAGGGCCTTCAGACATGCCCTCAGGCCCTCACACCTCCTCCCCAGCAGTTACCCTGGCTGGCTGCTGTCTTATGACTGGGTTGGCAGCTCAAGGCTCAGGGCTTCCATCCTCCTTCAGTTCCTGCCTGCTCTGCCTGAGGCCAGGCCCACGGCTTCCATTCGTTCCCCAGTGGGCACTAGAAGGTGAGAGCTAAGAAGGCTTTTCGGGTTTGCTCCCTCCTGGCTGGGAACCGGAGGGCTGCACAAGGAGAGGGACGGGGCGGCGGGTGCCGAAGCGGGAAGGATCCGCCGTGCTGGACGGCGGGGCGGCGAGCGCGGCGCGGAGCACACACGTGGGCAGGGCACAGCTGCTCGCAAACGCCACAGAACCGCAACGCTTCAGATGGACGTTTCCGCCTCTCCTCGAGCTGGCAACACCCCCCGCAGAAGGCTCCCTTTGGCTGACACCAACCCAAAATCACCGGGTTTGCCAAGGCTGGTCCCCGTCCAGCACCCATCCCATAATAATCTTCCCCAGGCCCCTTGCTGCTGCCCAGTGAAAGTTGCTGTCTTTCAATGCAAGGTACCAAGTTACTAATTTTGTGGAATGGGAGTTGCTGACATTTGCATCTGGGCAAAAGCTGAACTTTAGGCAAATGAGCAGCAAGGTCTTGACAAGGGTTCAGC
>NW_010588174.1:9523-28181 GCF_000705375.1 Tinamus guttatus | reverse complement strand
GTTTCACAACTGCTGGCACTTGAAGAAGAAATTAGAGGTTATTTTTGGTAGCCTGAGTAGCTGGAGCTCAAATCTAGCACCCCAGATGGAGTGGGGGATGCGTGCCGAGTTCCCTTCTCCCTGGGAACAGCCAAACTGACACCATATTGAATACCAAAAAATCTGAAGCTGATGCCTTATCACATCAGTGCTTATTAATCCTATGGGGGTGAAAAGAAATTCCTCCGATATCTCCAGGATAAAGCTGATGTAAATGAGTTTATGCCCTTTACTTATCCCTTCAGGACCTTATGCCAGGACGTGGCTGGCAGCAGGCTCGGGCGGACGGAGCTGATGTGTCCTGGTTGCGGCACTGTGCCCACCAAACCAGGGACTTTGCTTCCAGCTTGTCTTTGGGGCCCGGATCCCTCTCCCTTGCAGAAGCTCCTGCTTGCTCTCGTTTGGCTCAGGCTCTCCCTCCCACAGTCTCTTCAGCACCCAGCTGGGCTCTCCCCCAACACCACAAGTTTCTTCCCATCTCAACCCTCCAGTGGGCACAAGCCAGGCCACAGGACTGGCCCGCAGCATTGACCAGGATCCTTCTTCAACCATGGGCATCAATGATGAGCAGCTTTAACCTGCCAAGAGGGTTCCCCACGCTCCTGCCTGGCTTTTCACTCCAGTTCACCAACGCCTGGGTGGGGGGCAAGTCTCAGGGGACAAATACTCACTGTGTGGGGCGACGCGCAGGGTTCGCGACCACTCATCTTGCAGCTTGCGGCCCGCTCTGGTCAGCGCTCAGCGATGTCTCGGGGCCAAGGGAGCTGCAGCCCGCTGGCTTTCTCTCCCGGCCGTTTTCTTGCTTAGCACTAATATAGCCTTTGCGGAAGGAGCTAACGGAAACTGCAGTCACATGGAGGCAGAGAGTGCGGCGAGCCGCTTTGCTTACTGATCTCAGCATTTACACCCAGGGTCATGCACTCGTAAAGCGCTCGCGAGCAAGGAGGAACCGAGGCAGGCAGCGGGGGCCGAGGTGGGAGAGGAAGGGGAGCAGGAGGGAGGAACTGGTTCCCGTCAGGGCTCTCCAGCTCCTCCTGAAGACAAGCTAGGGCTGGGAGCAATGTTTGCACCGGAGCTTCTCTGCACGGGTTCCGAAAAGCCCTGCAGTGTTGCACCTTGATTTTGCCCCATGGCAACGTGCAAGCCCCACTGCATGGGGAGAGCCTTGAGGACAACGCCGGAGCCGCACGCGACACCCTCACGCTGTCAGACCTTTGAAAGCTGCCCATATAACCCCCACACTACCCCCTCGCCTAGCGGCACCCCACAACAACAGAGCGAGTTGCTCTTGTTGCCTGTGGGGTCTGGCAAGTCTCTGCGTACCCGTGCTCCATCCCAGCCTTGGGTTAGACCACGCACCTGGGATGGTCCTGCCCTCTGCTCCCGGAGCTAAGCCCTCTCCCAGCCCATGGCATGTCCCCACAGGCATCAGTCACAAGGCCGGACGCCAAGGAAGGGTGGAGGAGCCCTTCTGTGGGGTTCTTTCTCACTGCAGTCCACTCCCTGGCTCCCCATCTCTTCTCCTGCCCCACTCAGCCCCTCTTCTCACATCCGCACACACCCCTGAGCTCCTCTCATCCATCGCTCTCCCCTTCCAGCCTCCCATGCTAAGTCAGCTCAGCTGGATTTGTCCAAAACCAGCACAGAAAGGACTCAAGACTGATAGCTCACTGCAGCAAGAAGGCAGCCAAACCTGCAGCCTCCTCTCTCTCACAAGAAAATGGAAGATGATCTGCACCAAAAAGGCAGCTGATCCACCTTCGTCTTGGGAAGCACCTAGTGAGAGCAGCACATGCCACCAGGTAATGCTCAGTCCTCTGCTTCCCAGGCCCTTGCACCAACAGGACCTTCTGCAATGGTTTGCAATAGCTGGGAGATGAACCCTTTTTACTGAAGTACGCCAGGCTGCAGAAGCCCAAGGGACAACATGGCCTGGGTCACCATCCACCCGTCACTATTAGGGTTTCAAGTGGTCTTCAACATCCTGTATACAGCATGCACACCTTGAGATTTTTTTGTGTGTCTTCACCCTAAATTTCATTTCTTCTCTGGAAGGAGACTGAGCTCTCTCATATAACTGACAAAAAAACCCTGTGGTTTCATTTCCTTCATTTTCAAGGAAGTTTGAAGAATAAAAATCAAGAAGGAAAATAGAGAAGCATTAATCGTCCAAGCAAACTGCAACAGATTACAGCAGCTTTGACGCTGAGCAAAATTCCCAGTGTTGCTTTAGGTCACGCAGAGAGCTGAGCCCTGTGTTTATAATCCCGTTCCTTCTCATGAAACAGCTGAAAGGGGCTGATCCCACACCAAGACCACTCGTGTTAGGGCAGGAAGGAGCAGCCAGAGATTTGGAAGAGGACAAGAAAGCCCAGAGATGTAACACACGGGCATCCCTACCTGAGGTAACACCAGTGCCTTGGTCGACCCAGAGGCTCCTATGGAATCTTCCGGATGACCCCCTGCTTAGCTCTTCACGCCCTGCCACCGAGCGAGGTGGTTCCCCCATGCCGTGGTCCTCCCCTCGGCCCAGGAGGAGCCGGGTGAGGCGGCAGAGGCTGGGAGCTCCTGGGGGAGCTCCCCGGCCCGCCCGCCCGGCCCGCGGCGACGCACCTGGCAGCATGATTTATTTCACGCTTTCCCCACATCCTGCAGCCAGATGGTTTCAAAAACGGCCTGACGCTGACACCTACCCCCCTCCCTTTTCCTTTCGCCCATCCCTCTTGAGCACTTTTACCCCTATTTGGCCAGCTCTCCCGTGAGGAGAGTTTTGTGGTTGGTTGGTTTTTCTCCCGTCAGCACAGTAAAGGTGTAGGACAGAGCCAGCAGGAACTGCTGATCTGATCAGTTCGTCATCAAGCTTCAATCCAAGTCAATGGTAGGGGAGGATTAAAGTCCAAGAGGTTCTGCTGCTTGGAGCAGGTCCCACAAGGGCAGCTGTGCTCCTGGTGCTGTTTGAAAGGACTGTCATTCTCCATGTGGTTTTACACTTCCTCTATTTCTCATTTTCTTTCCCCCTTCATCTCTTTTCTCTATACCTGTTTTCAGGTATAAACCAAGAGAAAAGCTAAAAAAAAGGGAGCCTGGAGAAACACGGCATTGCAGAGCATCCAAGAGCTTGCTACACTGCAGAAACACCCAGAGCAGAGTCACTTTCGGGTGGGAAAGGGAAGATTCAAAACTTATGCAGGAAGAAGATAGATGTACATCCTATGGCTGGAAGTGCTGAGGAGGGCGCCCTGCTGCCCTCTGCTTTTCACCTTGGCAGGCCAGAGGTTTCTGACCTGCTCCTAGCTCTGCGTGGGGCAAGATGAGCTGCGTGAGCTTGCAAAGCTGGCACACTTGGAGCCAAGCGGGTAAGGAGGGGATGTGGGGCAGCTGCGAAGAGACAGAGGTAGCAGGGCAAAATGAAGGCACAGGCGGCGTCAGGGAAGGAGGGGAGATGGCAAGTCCTTGTTTCCTTCTGGCATGCTCTTTGCCTGCTCGGGTGGTACCCACGTACTGACGTGCAGGCGCCGGGTTTGACCCTGCCTGTTGGTTTCCACACTGCAATGTGGTACCCAACAGAAGACACCGTGGGAATGGAGAAACTGCAACAGAAAGCGGAAAGCAATTCACTGCGGCTGAGGAGACCTCAACGCGCTCCTCCTGTCCTGCAGGAAATACGGTTTCTTCTAAAGTGGAACCACCAAGAGAAAGGGTCAATCTGGAAGTTGGCCAGAGCGCAGTGGCCACAACCTCAGCTAAGTCAGGGCAAAATGAAAGAGAAATGGTTCTTGGTAGGCGTCACCTGCTCCCACAGCGATGGAGAACTGGATGCAACTAAACACTAATCCAACAGAGGAGGACAGGAGCCTTCAGGATCATATAAAGCATTACGGGGATACCTCCAGCTTGTGCTTGGCTTCTGCCCCATTCTGCCTGCCCCTGCTGTTTCATTTGATGTGCCCATAAATTTTGGTTGGCCAAAATTACTTCCTGTCTAAAAAGCAACTTCTATTTGATGCCTTTGCACAGACACATGAACATGACCCAGGCCCTCCAGCTAGCACCTGAAACCAGCGTGCTGACCTTTTCCGGAGAAGTTCACACCAAACCCTCGCAGTGACCACTTCAGGGCTCTCTTGCTAACCAACATCTCGCTTGCTGAACCTTGGCAGAAAGGGAAGAGCTGTCACACTTGTGAAGATCAGCACCTCTCTTGGTTCTCTCCTTGCTTTGCTGGGTGCTGCAAAGGTCTAGCGGCAGTGCTAGATCCTAAGGGGAAAGAAGCAAGCTCAAGCCCTTTGCTGCTTGGCGCTGTGATATCCTGGCCACTTCCTAAATGGGGAATCTAGCTCATTTATTCCCACAGAATAAGGAATTATATCCCTGGTCCTTGGATGGCTGAGGTGCATTGAGGTAAACACCACAGCATTGTTGCTGCATTTTAACTGGAGCTTTGCAAGAAGCACAGCTTCTGCCTGGTGCATTTCTTGCAGTAGGAACTAAGAGATAGATGTCAGCAATTTATGATCAGCTTCAAAATCTGTTTTTTTTTTTTCTCCCTTCCTCAGCTGTAGCTGGAAAGACCTGCTTGCTTGTTTAGCCAGAAATGCTGCTTTCTTCTTGCAAGGACACACTTGTACCAGCATTAATGACTGAAACTTCAAGCTTCATCCTGATGTATCCAGCTAATAGCAAGCCCGGCGATACAGTAGAAGCTCCCCAATCTCAGTTATTAGTGGAACTGCTTGTTTCTTCTGTGCATTAGACCCACGGAGCCAGCAAAGCCGGCCTTTGCAGCAACGAGCTCAATCCCACGTGGACACCTACAGATGCTCCATGAGCTGGGAGGTGGTACCATCACCTTAGCACTGTGGAAGAAGCCCAAAGGGACTTAGGTGAGCTTCTAGCACTAGCGTTTGGGAAAGTTATGCCTGTGGGCTTGGAGATCAAAGACACCTGAGGATCTGGACCACAGCCAGGAACTCTGGCACTGTGGCACTAGTCCTCAGCGAGGAGCCATCCTCTAACCCCAAAGAGCCTCAGCGAGCAGCAAGTGTTCTCCGAGAGGCTCAGAAAGAAGACATTAGTAGAAAGCAAAAGCAAGCTACAGAGAGCGCAGCCTCGTGAGGGAGAGGAAGAGGCGAGCTGGTCAGCCGCCCGGCCACATCCACTTCCCGAGCGCTCCTGTGGAAACGGCCGCGCCGCGCGCCCGCCGTTCCCGTTCCGAAGGGCAGAGCCGCGCGCAGCGCTTCTGCAGGGGCCACACAGCAGAGCCAGCGCCGTGTCCACGGCCCCCGCGCTTTCCTCTCCAAACGGGGCAGTAGGTGAGGCGTGAACAGGGAGGAAGCGAGTCAGGGAGGAGGTAGCCACAGAAGTGATCTCATTTCCCTGCCACGTACCCGCACGCAGAGCCGGCCCAGCCTGGTGGCTACGGCCCCGCTTTCTCTTGCGACATGCAGCTATCATCGTTCCTAGACTGAGGATCTGAGATCTGCTGGCCACGGGCTACAGCGGAGCAGTGGCCATCACACCCGTGGTCACAACGGATCCACCACCACCACAAAGCAAATGGCCTTCTTGGCAAGTGGTGAAGCAGGCTGGAGCGCAGAGCACCAACGAGCAGCACCTTTGCACTGGGGCCTGCAAGGGCCCTGCCTGGCCCAGGCAGCCTATTCTGAAACACCTTGCATTTCTATAGCAACTGGAAGCTAAATACATCCACTTGCTCATGACTCATGATCTAAGGCGAGGAATACTGGAAGCGTAGATGTGCTCAAGAACTGCTTGCAATGCATCTGCAGAAACAGCAAGTGCCTGAAGGCAGGGAACAGAGAGGGCTATTTTTTCGTACCAGAATTCTTCAAGAGCTGAAAAACCTTATGATAAAGTTGCTTAAATCTATATCTTGGTCTTTGGTTGCATCTAGTCCCAAAAGCATTGCCCAAGATTTTCTTCAGGATTGCAAGATGCGGGTAAATTACACGTAATTTTTTTACCGCACTGTGATCAAAACCTGCTGACAGGTGATTTTTCAAGGCAGCAAGAAAAAAATCTGACCCATGACTCCAGCATATTTACCAGACTGAGCTATCTGTCAGGATATCAGAGGCTTTTAACTCACCAGAAGGTTATTGAGAAGTCACTGCCCTGGCAGCATTCAGTAATGCAAAGTGCGACGGGAAAAATTACTCTGCGTTCAGTAATGCAAATTGTGACAGGAGAAATTACTCGCACACATGCTCCCTTCCTGCTGCCGTTCTGCTTAAGACAAGTGAGAAATGGTGTCATTAGTGTAGAGAGAAGCGAAAGTAGCTAATCTCCTTGCAGAGATAAGCATATACCCACCTAGCTTTCCCTTCTGGCCAGGAAAACCAAGCTTCCTATGATGCAGCAACCTCATAACATTTCTCAGGGTGGATTTCAATCATCACCTGAAGCAAGCTGACAGGTTCACACTCCAAAGCCTTCCTTATCTTGGTCTGCAGCCTTTGGGCCATTCCTCCCTACTGCCATATTTCACACTCACCGGAATCCTATTCATTAATTATTTTCCCAGGAATTGAGACCAAATTGTATGCTTAAGGTGGGATAAAATATCTTAGTAGACTACAAAGGATGAGACGGCGGCCTTGAGCTCTGCTCTTGCAAAAGATCCTCAACTGCTACAAAGCAAACTTGACATGGATCGCTTAAAGTGAAAACATCAGGACTTGAGGGTGCTGGTGCGTCCTCCTGCAGGCATGTAACTCAGCATGTGTGTGTGCAAGGGGATGGCATTTCACACATGCTGCTTGTAAAACAGCTCTCTTCACATCTGTCATCCGCTTCCTGAAGACGCAAAGATCGTGCTGGGCAAATAAAAGGAGGTTCAGCACTGAAATCAGAAGTTCAAGAACGGGGAAAGAAAAGGAACACTTTGCAGAACACACAATCACACCCATTTTAGGAATATGAGTAATGAGTGATTAAAACTCTGTGTATGCATGAAGGTTGTGTGCCCCAGGACAGTCATTCACCTTTCCATCACCTGTTCTCTCTTGCCTCCCTCTTCTCCTCTTCCGCCCGGTTCTAGCAGCTCATAAAAGAAGAGCAACCAAGATATCGGACATTGTCCCATGAGGAAGAGAGTCCAGAGAGGCTCAGGTAGGACCAGACGGAACAGCAAAGATGGAAGCCGTAAGGTAGCACAGTATCTCCAGATGGTTTTTTCTCCTTTTAGAGCTTAATACAGTTTTCACTGTGTGCAGCACAGCTGGGGAAGAGCTTGAAAAAATCCCTAGGGCAGATAAAAGTACAAGATGAGTTATTCAAAAGCACGTATGTAAATCATCTTTTTTGATGTGTTTCAGCTTTTTTGGCACATGGAGATCTTGACAGCATTATTATGCTAACTACAGCTTGTGGCTGGCTGTTCCTAGCGAGCTTTGATGAGCAAAGTAACCCTGCTGGTGCTTCTCACAGGGATAAGATACAACAACAACAACAACAAAAATACAGAAGCCTCAGCTGCAAGTCCAGGGAGCCCACAAGAAGATGGGAGGCTTAACACCGTCAAGGTACAAGCTCTTATGGTGGTTTCACACTTTTTCCCATTCGAGCACAATTCTGGTCTGCTGGTAGATGCGTGACACGAGTGTGACAATATGGGCTGAAGAGTTGAAATGGAACAAACAGGAAAACAAGCCCTGCTGCTCCACAAGAGATTGGCAAGTGCAGACTTGAAAAGGACAAGATGCCACTGCTCGTTTCTAGCTCGCAAAACTGCAGAAGTATAAACAACGTACAATCCACAACAAAGGGTTTTATTTTAAAATCACTTTTCAAGGCATTTTTCACAGCATCACAAAATGATTGAGGTTGGAAAGGACCTCTGGAGATCATCTAGTCCAACCCACCTGCTCAAGCAGGGTCAACTAGAGCTCATTGTGATGTTCAACCCTTTTTTTTTTCCTTCTTGTGATGCTTTCATAAAGCTACTATTCCCTGCAGTGAAATCCTTGAAAAAAAAAAAAGCAGGAAAGCAGGTCAGTGAAAAATTAGATGAATATGTGTCAGACTAAAGGTTCATCCTACCCTGGAACAGCAGTGACATTTTATTGGAGCCTCTCAAATCCTATTCTGCCTCTAATCTTGAAATCACCGCTCTGTCTATTAGCTGTTAAGATCAGAAGCTTCTCAACTGAACAAGATTTGCTCAGCCCAGTTTGGGGTTCAATGAAGAAATATATTTCAAAAATTGTACCATTGTACCTCTGTTATCCATTGCTCCAAGGGAATTTCTCTCTCTCTCTCTCTCTTTTTTTTTTTTATTTTTTATTTTTTCTCCAAGCGGACATAAATAATATTAATAAAGAAGGGGCCACGTGAAACAGTCATTCAGTTCAAAACTTGGGAAATGTGAAGCAAAGACTCCCATAGCACTGCTAATTTTGCCCTCTTGTGGGGAAGAGGAAGAACTCATCGTCAAGTTGCACGAATCGTACAACAGCATGAAGAACATGCTGCAGGTCATATGAACGAGCGGATTCAACAGCATTGCAGGAAAACCAAAAAAACAAATATTGAAGGTTTCGCTCATTTTCCTTCCCTTGAATTATACCAAAGTTCAAGGTAGTTGGCTAGTCTGACAGATATCAAACACGTCCTACTCCTCACCTCTTCAAAACTCAGCTTTGAAAAGCCAAAAAGGATCCCAAAGTGCCCTTTGATTGCGCTTTTTGCCACAAATCTGATGGTCCCTGTGGTGTGAGAAGCAGCAAGGTCCAGAGGCCGGAGCCACACGCAACATGGATATTCGTGCTCTTGACAGCAGCCAGAGCCATTTAGAGAAGGTGAAGCCACTCTTCGTCTACTTGGAGGCAATATCAATCAGTGGGAGATTCCTTCCTAGGTAGCGGAAATGCAAAGATTTGGCTAGATCTCAAATATCAATATTGAAACATACAGGTGTCTGTCTTAGCTACACCTCAAGGACTTGGAGAAAATGACTTTTATCAGCAGTTGCATGACCGAACTAGGATGATACTGAGTTTGATTTTAATTCATTGCTGCTATCAGCATCCCAGTGAAAATGGGATAGCAAAAAAAAAAAAAAAGAGGTGGCCATCTGGAAGACATGTCCACATTAAGGAAATAAAATTTAAAAATATATATCATCAGGAAACAGAGAGAAAAGCTAATTTGTACCAGGTTGCTATAGGCTCCAAAGGCAAACAAGAGAAGAGTACAGACAGATCATGGCCAACAGAAATTCAGCCTCAGCATGAGACACATGGACACAGCCCACAGGATCAAGGCCATCTGCTCCTGGCTGGTTTTGTCACCTGAAACACAGCCAAAATTAACAAAACCAAATGGTGCAATGAAGTCATATGTAGGGCATCCCAAAACACATATTGCCCTATGCATTTTTGAATCGGGGGGAAAAAAAAGTAAAAAAATCTTCTGCCTAGCACGGCTACTTTTCCAAAACCATTTTGAGTTATTAGTTTTTGTGACATCCCTTTCGGGGGGTTATGGAAGGAAAAAAAAAAAAAGAAAAGAAAAAGAAAAAGGCACACAGTTGACTTAAGGCCAGCAGCACTGTGAGCCAGTGCTGAAGCCAAGAGACTCCTGTATATCCCATAGGATATGCTCCACGAAGGAGCATACGGAGTTCTTAGCTTTGTCATACAGAGTCAGGTGATCTTCCAGGTCATGCTGCTCACCTCCCAACAGATGTCATGGCACATTTGCAACAAGAAATTTAGAGTTTACTCTAAGTAAAATTTTTACTCTAAAGAAAAAATTGCATCACTCACCAAAAAACAAACAAACAAACAAATCATGCTGGCTATGCTGACACATCGTGGAGCCAAGACCTGTGGTGTGGATTGAGCTCTCTGTGTGAACTCTGAAGAGTTGATGTTCCTCATGACCAAGGTAGTCAAATTATTAAGTCAGAGAAGGGAAGTCACAGAATCATCACACAGAATGGTTGAGGTTGCAAGGGAGCTTTAGAGATCGTCTAATCCAACCAACTGTGCTCACCTAGAGCACATGGCACAGGGTTCCATCCAGGTGGGTTTGGAAGATCTCCAGAGAAGGAGACTCCACAACCTCTCTGGGCAGCCTATCTCAGTGCTCTACCACCCTCACAGTAAAGTTCTTCCTCACATGGAGATGGAACTTTTTGTGTTTCAATTTGCACTCATTACCCCACATCCTGTCACTGGCCACCACCAAGAAGAGTTTGACCCCATCCCCTTTACATTCTCCCCTCAGGTATTTGTACATGTTGATCAGATCCCCTCTCAATCTTCTCTTCCCCAGGCTAAACAGGTCCCGCTCGCTTAGTCCTTCCTCATAACATAGATGTTTGAGTCCCTTAATCTTTGTCGCTCTACGCTGGACACTCCTTAGAAGTCCCACGTCCCTCTTGTCCTGGGGAGACCACAACTGCACCTAATACTCCGGGTGTGGCCTCACCAGAGCTGAGCAGAGTGGCAGGATCCCCTCCCTCGACTCCTCCTCATGCAGGCCACAATCCCCTTGGCCTTCTTGGCCACGAGGGCACATTGCTGCCTAACGGTTAATTTGTCAACCAGAACTCCCAAATCCCTCTCCATGGAGCCGCTTTCCAGCAGGTCAGCCCCTAATCTGTACTGGTGCCTGGGGTTATTCCCCGCCAGGTGCAGGACCCTGTGCTCACCTTGGGTGAACCACATGACATTCCTCTCTGCCCAACACTCCAACCCGTCCATGTCCCTCTGAATGGCAGCACAGGCCTCTGGAGTGTCGGCCACTCCACACAGTTTGGTATCATCCACAAACTTGCTCAGGGTGCACTCTGGCCCCCCATCCAAGTCATTGAGGAACAAGTTGAACAGCACCGGGCCCAGTACTGACCCTGGGGGACCCCACTGGCCACCTGCCTCCAACTGGACCTGGCAGCATTTACCACAACCGTCTGAGCTCTGCCCTCAACCCACTCCACCATCCACTCATCTAACCCACAGCTCCTGAGCATCTGTGAGGATGTTATGGGAGACAGTGTCGAAAGCCTTGCTGAAGTCAAGGTAGACAACATCCACGGCTCTTCCCTCATCCATCCTGTCAGTCAATTCATTGTAAAAAGCTATCAGGTTGGCTAAACAGGACTTCCTCTTGGTGAAGCCATGCTAACTACTCCTGATCACCTTCTTTTCCTTGACATGCCTAGACATGGTCTCTAGGATGAGCTGCTGCATCAAGATGTTGCATCCTTCCCAAGAACAGAGGTCCTTCACATACAGTTTTTTAACCAGCTATGAAATACTGTGTGCTAGAAAAAATGATTCCAGCCTTTCACCCAGAAGGCAACTCTTCACTCCTGGACAAGCTTGCAGAGATCTTAGCCAAACTTTGATCTCCTAAAAGCAAATTCTTGATGCAAAGAGTTTGGAAGTGTACCAGGATTGAGAGTTGAAACCGTGTCAGTGGAATTCACATATGCTCATCTTATACGGCAAATATTTATTCCACATTCCTTTATTTCTCTCCCTCACTCAAGACCACCACATTCACCACACACTGACCCCTTACTTCAACAGACAGATGTCAGATAGAGCTGTCTGTCCTTCTCGAAGACTGCAGTGTTGTAATACAGCTCAGCTAACAGTTGAAGAGCTATTGGCAGAAGCTGAACCTAAGCTTCAACTGCTCTTCAGTTATTTGGACTTCAGCCAAGCCAAGAATTTATCACTTTGAAGGCTCCAAAAGCTATAGAAGGCTGCAAAACCATTTCTCACCCACTCAAGCTACCAAGGGCACATCTACTTTCTCCCAGATGTCTCTACAGGATCCAGCCTAATTTTTGGCCAAACCAAGTTACCATCTTTATCTGAACTATGCCCACAAATTGCACAAGCCCTGGAATTCAGGTTGCATTTGGCAACTGAGATCCTCTGGCTAAACAGAACTTGGTATCGCAAGGGTAAAATTCACTCGTAGAGAAAACAGCATTTGGGACTCATCACAGACTGGCCCAAATCTCTCCCTCAATTCGGGAGCAGCACAAACCTTACAATCAATACCCAGAACCGAAAAGGGATACACTGGATGGGAAAAGTCTAAGAACAGATCCAGAGCAAAGTGAGCAGCCTGAAGTCAACGCGGCCTAGCGAAAGCTCATGTAACATTTGTGTAGGCATCACGTGAATGCAGATGAGCAGGAAAATATTTTCTGCTCTTCAAAGCTTTTTCACATTCTTAAGGTGAGAGAGAGAAGTCTGCAGAAGAAGGAAAAATAAATGACAAAACAGAACTGACCAGCAATACCTTTAGCCTGGGAGGGGGCAGGCATTCTTCTCAACTCTTCACAGACTGAATCTTAAGCACGCAAAAATCTTCATTACATGAAAATATTTGTATAACAGCGAAAAGAGAAAAGCCTCGGAGAGTTGTTTGGAGGAAACGTGCTGGCCAAGGTCACAGGCGAGAGAGGAGGAGGACGTCTGAAATCCCAACTCTCAGTTGTGGAGCGGGCACCAGGCGCTCTACAAGACCTCACTGCCTCGCCAACTGCCACATCCAGCAACTTGGAAAAATCCATATCCAGGAACTCAGAAATCCCTGCACCAGACGCACAACTTTCAGCATGAGACCTAGACTCAAAATCACTAATGAGTCATTTGTGATACATGTGAACATCCTCTTCCAGCCACAAGAACAGGGTGAATTCTTCTGAAGGTGGCTGTGGACAGAGACAACGTTCTTTCAGTGGAAATCCATCTGTCTTCTGCTAAGTAATCCGATCTCCCAAGGTACAGAAAATGAACAAAGATGGCCTCAAAATGACCCACCAAGGGGAAAGATATGCAAGCAGAAGGGTGCTTGGCTTGACAAGGTTCTTAACTTCATACAATTGAATATGTCCACACACGGGGAAGGCATAACGAGCTCAGTGAAGGCTGTTTAAGAAGAAATATTGACAGAGAACATTGAGATTGGATCTAGTAGCCTGACTACCTTGAATTGCTTATACTCGGGCCTGCTGCCTCTCTCACGGTAGTTTTCAAGGATGGCGAGGAAAAAAAATCAAAAGACAAGTTTCAATAGTTAATGCTGAATAATAAAATACTCAACCAACCAAGTGGACGTGTCACTGTAATATTCTCACCAAGGCGCTTGCGATGGCCCGAGGTTAAGAGAGCGCTGACAGCGCGAGAGAACACATCCCTCCCCGGGAGAACAAGACTGGGAACGCTTCCTCGGTGCTCAGTGCTCTGAATAATGCCCGTTTCAGAAAATGTAATTTCCAAGGCAGTGTTACGAGATGACTGATTTTTCAAGCCCTCGTAACCGTTAGCCAGATTCTTGCATTTTAAATACTTACGCAGCAAATCACCCAGTAATGCTTTCATCTTCTTGACAATAAGAATCTGTTTTGACACACCAAACCACGACTCTGTTTTTCCAATCAGGACGTCATGAATTTCATCACAACAATGCACACATTTTTTTCCTTCTCAATTATAGCAGTTTATTTCAATATTTTGTACAGCTAGCATTGGTCTCCAATAATAAGTGTAATCTTACATAAGTGAATCCCTCCCCAAAACCCACCCGGGAGGAAGGAATGTTCAACTTTCACAATTTCTGATTTAGAGGGAAATTATTTCTGGCATAAGACACAATTTGAAGAAAGGGAAGAAAGATCTAAATTTGTGAATAAAATCCCTCGGAAGGTCTCATGGTTTACTTACATCTACTTGGATTCTGAATAAGTGCAGAGGTCATGTCTTTCAAGGCTGCAGGAAGAATACATTCACCTAAGAAACAATTTTCTTCTCTGCAATGGGACAGGCTTTTGTTTCCTGTTCTCCTACTCCACGCCACAAGGCTCTGCTACGTCGATACATCCTTTACAGTCTACACACAGTCACCATTTGCAACAGATCTTTCCAGAGGTGCTCGCATACAGGTCTTGCTTCATTTATTCAGCTGTTTGCAGTACCGTTTAAAACATATTCATTTCTTACTGTGCATTTGGTTGTTTGAATGCAGACAGGAGAAAGTGACCTCAACAGACATTGCCTTTAAGGAATGAACTACATGAAAAACAAATAAATACTTCAAAATCCTTCTGAATGATAATAATGTACATACTCTGTTCCAGTGCAGAACTTCATGGCCTGTTAGGTATAAAGCCCTCCAAGTACAGTTCATCAGCCACAGATGAAGAATCCCAGTCATCTGCTTGTACTATTTTCCTTACATTACTTGAGTAGTGGGGAAAAAACCCAACAAGGTAGAGGGAAATTCCCTTCTCTTCCACAATCAGAGATTTATCAGTGTCTGATATTAAGCAATTCACATTCTCTAGAACAAATAAAAATAAAATGAGGTTTTATAAACATTTCCTTCTCCCTCCCCCCAAAAAATAAAACAAGAAATATAACAAAACAAACAAACCAAAACATGCCATCAGCAATTTTGAAGCAGTTACTAAACCTGGGGAAACACCGCCAACAAGACACGACAGGCAAGAGCTAGCCACAGGGCTTAGCAAATTCAATTCCTATTAAAAAGGAACCCATTCTAGAGGCTAAATCAACTCTATTTGGGTGAAGGCTGATAGACACCTAGACCTCTACAGACCTTCGACCACAGAGATTTTTTCTTTGCTACACCCTTAAGCTTCACAGCCTTTTCAGCCTATACGTCGATGCCATTGCGCTGTTGTTTTTGCACAAAAAAAAAATAAAAAGAGAAAGAGTACCAGTGAAAAGCCCAAACGCTGAACCTGATCCAGAACCTCCAGAAGGAAGTGAGAATTTTACTAGTCCTGACTGAAAATGGGCAGGTGAATACTTGGGATTTTGACTTAAAGACACCTGTTTAAGCCACGTTAAGTCAAGTCTTAAATCCTCATGAAAGCTTACATTGAAAATAAGATCTTGACTCAGAAGACTTGGTTCTTCATTATTTCGAAAGCCTCATTTTACAAGAACGATTAGAGCATACAAGACTTCTTTTAGAAGAAATCTGTATTTCTTGGAATCAAAAGGAAGATAAGCTCGCTACAGTACTGCACCTTGATTTTGTTTTCTTTTTTTTTTTTTTTTTTTGTAAAAGGGGACCACAAATCTGGGCAAAAAGAAAGCCATTGTGGAAATTCCTCATGTTTCTTGAGAGAACAAATATACTGCTAAAGCTACGGAAACTTTCAGCTACGCAAAAACGAGCCAATGTAGCACCTTACTCCACAAGAGCATCCCAAAACGCTTTACAATACAACAGAAGTACCCTTACATGAACGTTATGCACCTGTCTGAGGTTTTTCTGATGCCACGTAGTGGGTTTTATTTTTTTCTTTTGAGAAGTTAAGTCCCGATGACAATAAAACAAATTCTTTCTTTTGTTTCAGCTGTCCATTTCAACGTCTTATATATATATACAACCTTTAAAATACACTTAAAAATAGCTGCACACGTTTTATATCGTTCTACTAGAGAAGGGCAGTCCAGACAGACCATGCTTCTCAGTGTATTAAAAATTGTAAATAAAACCCAACCAGACTTATGCTCCTCTGGTACCTAGGCCGGTCCAAAGGAGGGAAGGGAAGGAACAAGCAGTTTTAAAATGGGAGTCTTTCACAAAACACGCTACTTACACATCTCAGGTTAAATTCCTCAAGCAGTTTTATATCAAATTCTTCCTTAAATATTTGAGGTCGCGCGCTGCCATCTTAGCAATGACATCTGTTGCAACATGCATGTGTCAGCTTCCCACTAAACCAACTGCAACCCTGAGGATATGTCTGGCCTGGTAGAAAGAGGAAATGTAACACAATTCCTGAAGTATGGCTGGTCCTCCATTGCGAAATCCTGTATAGTTTCCTTGATGGTTCTCGGACGCACACCCACACTTTGCTTTTTTTCCCCCTTTAGTTCTCTCTTCCCTCTAACCCACAAGCAGATTTCTCCTCCACATCCACACCTTGAGGTCCCAACGGTGCAATCCGCATCATCCATCCAGAGGTTTTCCCAGGTAGACCAAAGTCACTTCTGTGTTACCATACACGGCCGACACCGCGGGATACAGGCAAACTTTTGGTAGTCCTCTGAAGGCAACTCCCAGGAATTCATAGCCCCTCTCGAACGCTAACGTCTTGTCTTCCATGTCCAGGATCACGCGAATCCGCTCGCCTATCTGCAGAGGGAAATACGAAAAGGAAGAAACCAAGACAAAAAAAAAAAGGAAAAAGTCAACTTATTCAATTGCAGGAAATTAACGCAAAGCCCGGGTGCAGTCCAGCAGATCACCTCAAAGCGAGGCTTTCCTGCACTCCTTTGCCATCGAAGTGCTCCGTTTCACTGATAAATTTAGGATTCTGAGTACCCGCCCTGGCAGCTTGCCATGGGCAACCTCTGTCTAACCAGCAGCGCAGCAGCAAACACAGCCCTTCAGCTCAGAGCACCGCGACAGCGCTGAGAACCAGCACAACACATTGCACTCCCTTCGAGCGCCGCAGCCTGGGCGAGCTTCGCAACGGCCTCCGGCCACCTCACCCAGACCCTCTCTTCAGCTGTTATCACTGAGCAGCAACGTCTGTGAGGAGCATTTCTAAAGGCAACGGACCTGCTTAGAGAAAAGATAAGCGCAGCATATAAAATAGAGCAGAATATTGTACCATCCGGATAAGTACTGTCACCATCGGAGTGATTCCTTTATGGAGGCGGGAAAAAAAATACAGTATAAAGCGTAGGCAAAGGGAGCACGAAAAAAAAAGGAAAACCTAATTACAAGAGGGATGTGGAGCTGCTGGAGAGAGTCCAGCGCAGGGCTACGAGGATGGTCAGGGGCCTGGAACATCTGCCCTATGAGGAGAGGCTGAGGGAGCTGGGCCTGTTCAGCTGGAGAAGAGAAGGCTGAGAGGGGACCTGAGCAGTGTCTAGAAGTACCTCAAGGGAGGCAGTGAGGAGGATGGGACCAGCCGCTTTTCACTGGTGGCCACCGACAGAACTAGAGGAAACAGCTGAAAACTGAAGCATCAAAAGTTCCACAGGAACTTAAGGAAAAATCTATTGACAGTGAGGGTGCCAGAGCACTGGAACAGGCTGCCCAGAGAGGTTGTGGAGTCTCCTTCTCTGGAGATCTTCAAAACCCGCTTGGACGCAGTCCTGTGCCACGTGCTCTAGGTGACCCTGCATGTGCAGGGGTTGGACTAGATGATCCCTAGAGGTCCCTTCCAACCTTCAGCATTCTGTGATTCTATGATTCTATTATATATATATATAATACACATATGCATGAGTGGAATGACCACTGGATGCAGCAGGATAACCATGCACATGATGCTCCCTGCATTCACTTTGCACATCTTTCAAACCTCAAGGCAAGCCAGGGAAACCAGCAGCAAACAGAGCACGATCCAGGACAAACTTCCGATGCTCCACATGCCAGCTCCGGGTTGGAGTTTTCTTCTCATCAATGCATTTTTTAATGTGGAGTTGCTCTTAGTATATTATATAAAAGCAGCTCGTTATGCACATTTCACTAAAGATAAACCACCTTAAAAGATCACCAATACAAGCCCCAAGCAGTTAAAAAAGCAACTGCAGAAAAAGCAAATGAGAAAACCCCTCACCCTTGAGGCCACAAGAGTCTCCCTCGTTTTAAAAACTGTTCTGGTCTTATTGCTACATAAAAGCCGATAAAAAAAAAAATGGCCACAAATGATCCAGTTGGGACTAGCGGACAAACTGTCGCTGTGAAGGCGGCCCAAAGAGCAAGCGTAAAACCACTTTGACACAGGCCGAGGGGCAGCACAGCGCTTCCTCTTTGATAACGTCTACCTGTCTCAACAACTTCCCAGCCTGGCCCAAGGACGCTGGAGTGGGAGTCGTGCCCAACGCCACGTGCAAAGGTACGTGGTGGGTATGTTAAATGAAGAGGGGAGCTCCCAGCGCACAGGGCAACAACTCGCCTTCGGCGGGGAGCGCTTTGCTCCAGACTGACCCAGGCGCTCAGCGTGGGCGCCCGCTCACCCACCTGGTACTTGGGCGCGTTGTTGCACTGCGGGAAGCTGCCGTTGACCTCGCCGTTGTGCAGCAAGTTATTGTCCACCAAGTTCCAGCCCCAGCTCTGGTCGTCGCTGCCCAGCAGCGCCACGTAGCCCTGGCACTGCATGGCGGCGCGCTTGGTGGCGATGCCGATGACGGCCACGGTGCCGAGGGGCCCTTCCCACCACACCTCCCAGGCGTGGCGGCCCTCGCTGAAGCCGATCTTGGCGCGGGCGCCGTCGGTGCTCTGCGCGATGGGGTTGCGGTGCAGCGTGAAGCCGTTCTTCTTGATGTAGACGTTGCGGGAGCAGTCGTTGGTGCTGAAGGCGTGGTGGAAGGCTCGCACCTGCACGGGGGAGGACGGCACGAGGTGTCGGGGCGCGCGGGGGCCGCGCGGGGCGCGCGGGGGGCCCGGCTCACCTTGCCCTTGTAGGTGGGCACGTTGCAGAGGATGTCGGTGCGCAGCGCCTCCTCGGCCAGGCAGCGGGCGGCCAGGCTGCGCCACACCTCGCTGTTCTCGTCGCCGTGCAGGACGCGGTGCCAGAGCTTGCAGACGAGCGCGCAGCTCCGCAGCTCGCGCAGCTCCAGGTAGGAGAAGACGAGCT
>NW_010588172.1:45659-80971 GCF_000705375.1 Tinamus guttatus | reverse complement strand
AAAACTAAGGAGTCTTCTCTCAATCAGGCATACAGACCCAGAAGTTGATAACCTCCCTCATAAAAATAAACATAAGTCAAAGATTTCAAAGATTTGAAACTGCAGAAGTGCACGGTTGTAGTATCACAATTCTGACACTAAGTATGGAAAAAACTGTAGGGGTTCTTTTACTTTGCTCTACCCACATCTTGGATTCTGCCCGGAATTTGATCACTTAATTTTGGATTGCAGAACCTCATCCATTTCTTGTAAGCCTTGCTGTTTTAGACAGTCTAAATCTTTGCAGACAGACTGTTTTTGAGCTATTGAATCTAATTGCAGCTCAATCTGAGTGAAAGAAGCAAGGACCTAATTGGATACTAGACCTTCTCTTTGTGGCATTCCAGATTTTGGAGCTGGCTTGCAGTCATTCCGCTTTCTGATACAAGTTAGAGAATTTAACAGAGATTGTGATGGTCACGATATTTCAGCTTTGAATATGGATGTTATTAATTTTTTTTTTAAAAAAAATCTTTTCACAGTGATTTCATCTTCTACCCAGTATACGCAAAAATCTGTTCCAGGAAATACCTTTGGGTAGCAGATTTGGCATTCAAGTCTTTCTTAGTCTGTGAACTAAATAATGATATAACCTGTAAAAGCATTTCATAATTGGGATTTTCTTCTCGTATCCAGTATTTCAGGTATGACATATCTATTTTGAAATCATAGTCCAAGTTTTCTCAGTGAATACACAGTAAAAATGATACTTCAATAAGGTGCTCCCTCTTTAGCAAACATTTGTTAATGGATTTCACAATAACAATTCTTGTTTTCAGGGTAAAATCACATGCAAACCAAACATTCTATATTCTGGGTGGGAACACCAACAATTTTCTATCTTCATTAAGAACGGGTTGGACCCAAAGTTTTTTGCTATAGTTGCTTAATCATGTTACATGCTGTGGTGTTGACAGGTCTGGACTTCTCCCAGCATGCTCTTGATTCAGAAGGATGCATATTTTCTGACACTGGCCAATTTTTAGACAACGGTCTTTGTTTCATAAGAGACACAACTGTGTGACTGATTGCTTTCTTTTATGAACAGGATGTATTCATCCTATTAGCTTGCATGTGTAATGTGGCAAGGTATCAAAATGACTATCTGGATAACCAAGACAAATGGGAAAACTTGAGTGTTTGACTATTCTGAAGCCCGGGAATGGTTTAAAAAATATTTCTCCTGGCTTGTCACTCCTTGATTCCATTTGCTGCCTTCTTTCCTTTTGTCTGGGCAGCAAAGGTTTTCCAGGCAGGAAGTACCAAGGTTTTCCAGGCCCAAGTACCTTTTCAGCCATGGGCAGCAAAGGTTTTCCAGGCAGGAATTATTATACGGCCCAAGTACCTTTTCAGTCTATTAAAAGGCACTCTTTACTCTGAGCTACCTAACTTGTCTGCAGCTAGAAGTGAATAAAGGATTATTTCCTTCTAGTTCTTCTAATATACTCATTGAAAAATAATTATAATTTTAAAATACCTTGTTTTTTGCACTTCTTTCACTTTCCACTTACAGAACTAAGCCCATTTCTTATTAAGTTATTTTAGCAGAAAGTCTGGGTGAATCCCATGGTCAGAACAAGACCCATCACAAGTTGCTCATTGTTAAGTTCTGATTTATCTTCCCACTCAACTTGCTGACTCACTTGCTTTCCAGCTTGTGCAAATATTTAATTTCTTCCTCCTTCTGGAACACTTTCTATAGAGTCCTTTGCTGTATCCAAGCAAATTTTCAACATCAACAATAATATCACCAGTGCAGTAGGGCCTTTGTGACATCCTTCTCTTAAGCATCTGAGACTGCTCCACAAGTATTAACCGCTGCAGCATTCATGTAAAGCAACTAAGTCATACACTGCTGTTTTTGATCAACTGAGAGCCCTAGGATATAGCACTGTGAAATCTATTACTGCAGACCTGCACCTGCAGCGTAAATCAGAAGTGGTACAAAACATCCAGAACTATTCCAGGCCTCACTGAGAGCTGCAGTCCTCATAGTTTCACAAGATCTATTTACAATCACTCATTTGATGCTGTTAATAGCGAACCTGCTGAGGAAAAGTTGTCAAAGTCAAGGATAAAGCCTGATTTCAGTTACTTGGTAACAGGCACAAATTCCGTCTCAGCAGTGCCACTGTGACAAATTGCTTGATTGCCCTCAGGAATCAGTCATGTTTCCCAGCATACTGCTGCCTGGCAGAAAGCCTTCTTCCTTATCTAATGATCACTAGGCATTTCTTCCTCTTCTGACCCCTATGAGGAACAACCTGCTACTCTTTGATACACAAGACAAATATCTGATGGCACTGTGAAGGTGCTGTGGATAATGTTTTCATTGTGTATTTGGGTGGGGAATTCTTTGTTGTTATTCAGCTATCTTGAAAGCACTCAATGCATGCCAAGTTAACAAAAAATGCAAACAAAAGCATTCATCCAGAGAAACTAGGCAGGCAGTGCAAGTAAAAAGAGTTCATAAAAGACAAAGGTGAGGAAAAGAGAGGAAAGTGTGTTCTTTATCTGCTCGAGGTATGGCACCGTGGAACTAGACTAGCGGCTCATTCAAAACCCAAGATGAGGGAAAACATTAGGTAGGCAGCCTGATCCCACTCAGTGGGAACATTTCTGGGTTGCTACCACCACTCTACTAATGTACCAGGTACTGCTCATCTGTATCCCGGCTGCCAAAGCTCCAGAAGGCTTCTCCGTCATCCTTTTCTTCAGGATCTCCTCAATCTGACACGCAGAAGACCACAAAGAGGCAAGCAGTTGCTGCCTGATGATGACACTGCCATTGGAGACAACTGGGTTTCCACACCAATGCCTGAGCACTTCTCTTTCATGCGCTCCTGGGTTGCAATAGCCACACTGGACTAGTGCTACGCAAAGCCATTCCTGCTTCACCTGTTTCCAGATGCAAGTGAAATAAACGAGCTTTACTGTGAAGGAGACTATACGAGAGACAAGGAATTGGAAGAGGGAAAAGCATGTTTCACTGTGAAGGTAGCTCACTGCTGCTGGCTGGCAACGAGCCATCCGTATTCTGCAAGAGCAGCAGTTCAGCCCATGAGCCTCATAATGGAGCTATAAGAGGGACTACTTCCCACAAAGGGTTGTTTTAGAAAACAACTTAATATTCATAGAGCACTGTCCGTGATAAATGCTAAAATTCATATGTGGAGGACCTATTTTTAAAAGGCTTAGAGTACCCACCATTATCCCAATGCTTTCCACTGGAAAGCAAGTACCACCATAGCTGTGTTGTACTCTGTGCAACCTTAACGCAGAGAATCATTAACATAGAATCATTAAAGTTGGAAGGCAGCTTTGGAGATCATCTACTCCTACCCCTCTGCACATGCAGGGTCACCACTTTTAAAATATTCTTCTGAGTATTTAATTAATTACACAGATGGATCCAAGCTACAGGATCTTGATGCAGATCCAAAAACAGGATTTCTCTTTTTAGGTAAGAATTGCCAGCTTCATTGTGCTACTCACTGCCACCACATTTGACATAAAGGAGGTCAAAATAAGTCAAAATACTGACATATGAACAGGTATAAGCGAATAGAAGAACTCTGCTGAATCTCTAGGAGATGCATGCTAGTGCTGAGATTTAACAGATAAGCTGAAGATATAAGTTTGAATCTGCTGCCATCTTCTAATTAAAACCATTAACATTTTTGTATTTGGCCTCTTTCTTAGGACAGCTAAATGACCTGTGCTTGGACTGAACTGCCTAGGGAGCACGAGGCAATTTGGTAATAGAAATAGAATGTCCTTACTGTTCCTTGCTGATTGTTTTCTAGGAAATTCAATTATGTTCGAAGAAGATGAGCCCATCTATCTTTGCTTTTGAGTGAAACGTTGAAAAGTGGAGCTACTATTTGGATGTGTCAGATTAGTTTATATTACGATTTGCTGTTAGACTTACAGGAGCCCTCAGCAGAAACTACTTTTTCTTTGCTACCCTACCTGCAGGGATGACTTGCAGTGCTATCTGACTCTGTCCTGTTCCAGTCTGTTGTTTGCACCACAACATGAGATACAAGGTAAATGTGATGCCTGTATTCCCCTAAATCTGACTCTGGTGTGGGAATCTCTACCTTTTCTGAACACACTGAGCCAGAAGTACATGAATATTTAAATGCACATTTTCTGTATTATTCATGTTCCTTCAGTGTAAAACTAGTCCCACTTCTTGCAAAAGTTTGTGTACATATAATTAATAAGTGGCTAGAATATTACTGATTTATGATTTAACATATCATTCATTCTTCAACAGAAGAATGTATTGCTTATTATCATGGTATGTAACCTTCTTTATATCTCTGGCATGTTTTTATGATGATCTAAAACATATAATCATTGAATCTATACTCTGTGTTTGTTATTACTTGTATGTTGATATAAATTATGACTGAAACATTTTGATACATGTATATTCACTAAAATAACACTACAGTGAAGAATATCTCATTTGAAAAGAGTTGGAGAATAATGTATATTGGCTATAGGCATATAAATTAATATTATTAATATAAACACAAATTGGCTATAGGTATATAAAATAATAAATATGTATTTAATATATGAACAATATAAATGTATACAAGAGAAGCTCTGATTTTTTAGACATAGCCCAGTATTATCTTTGTGTTCTGTCTTCTTGAAATTGCAAAATGATTGCAAGACTGGCAAGAAGACTACAAATGCATTTACTGTGTTCCTTTGTATTTTATTAGTATGCCAATAAAGAGCAGAAATGCATATCCTTTGCACATTTCTGTGGGTCTTTTTGCACTTAACTGAGCCATTGACCTGTGTATTTATCAGCCAACATTTTAAAATCAGAGTTGTAAAATTTATTTTGAGAAACACCTAAAAGAGGCCTGACTTTCAAGAAATGCTGATGGCAAGATTTCTGAAAATCAGGCCCTTACAACATTTCCTGTGCTGGGTGTTCAAATCATATAATAAACACCAAAATTTCTAAGCACTTTGGATAAGGTGATAAGGATGTTAATTTGATAATCTGATAATATGAGAGCTGTGACTGCCATCCAGGTATCCACTTAACCATAGGCAAAGGCATCAATGTAAATGCGAAACTGAAAGAGAGTATAATATTTTAAAAATGATAAGTTCTGTGTCAGTGTTTGACAATTAAACTGGAGTAGTATTGAAGGTGATCCACACTGTAAATACATCAAATCTTTCACATGTTTTAAATTATCGGGAACTCACCAGATTTGCAGATTTGCAGGATAGCATTTGTAGACCACCACTACTTTTAGAAGATACTTCTAAAACTGTCTAATTTTCTAGAAATTCATTTATTTGTGAAAGGAAGAAACTTCCTTTCGCACACTGAGATAAAGACTCTTTGAGGCATGGAAATAATCCTTTTTTTTTTTTTTTAGGGTGGTATTATACAGCCCTTATATCAGTATTTTCTTGCATGAGTAACTGGAATGAAGTTTGCTTGTTAGAGTGTTTACGAGTATGAAAAAGTGGTATTCATATTTCTGAAATACAGCAACAGAAAAAATAAATGACATTGACCTTGCATTAAGGATTCCTTAAGAGGTAATTGCAACATAATTTTGTTTCTGTCTACCACTTCACTGTCACTTGTAAGAAATCTCTAAATTTGTGCAACTTATTTTACCACCTGCAACATATGAAGAAAATCTTCATCCATGTGTAGGAAGTGTCTTGTGGTCTTTATATGAGAAAAATGATTGTTCAGATGCAAACAATAGCATTTATATTACAAAATATATAATGAACTTTTTTCCCCAATTGCCTCCACATCAAAATTTCCATTAGCATCCTTGGGAGTCTTTGTCTCTGGTCTGTGCTTTTATATTGCTCTGCACAATGAATATGCCTCTATCATGGAGTGATATATGTAAGGTTGGCTCATGTGAACAGTGATCTGCTTGCTGTACAAAGTCACTGCTCAGGAATTCAACTTCCATGCTTTTCCAGCATCTCCCCACAGAACATGTGCACTTAATTCTGCACAACTCAGCTAAGCATAGAGCAACTACATTTCTCACAGATCGGTCAGCGTCTTGCTAAAATACTGCATCTTCCTGGGAAAATTTGCAAAGTTTGCCTCCAATCAAGTCTGCTTTGAAAAACCCCTCTGGTCTTCACTGACGTAGACTTAGACCTGAGTGCAGAGGTAGATTAGCAGCACTCGTATCTGAGCCCTCAGCCCAGCTCTTTGCAGAAAACCGATTAACTTCAAGACAAGGTAAATATCAAGAAAACTGTGGGAATTCTTATAGTGAGGAGAAGTTACAGAAAGTGGGACCAACACTGATTTTAATCATTTTACATTTATATAAGAACCTGACTGCATTTAGAGGAAAGATTTGAATGGCTTCCACAGGCTCTGGATCAGATTCTACTTGTTTTGTAGCTTTTAGTACAATGCTTTTACCAGTACTGAGTAAACTAGCTTAAGTATTTCCTGTGACTCATTGAAAAGTAAATGAGCTATTTAATACATATATTCATTTCAATGGATATTATCTAACACCAGTTCAACTACACCGGCAGAATTATGTAAATCATTATTAGGCTAGAAGCAACTGATAAGATAATTGCTAAAACACCATTAACAGGAAGGCAGTGTGTGTGAAAAAGCTGTGCTGGATCAATGAGTATTTAATTGCCATGCGATCTCACTTATGCAACCTTGCTCCTTATTCTTACCTGCCTAATTTAAGCAATGACCTGCCATTTGTTTTTCTTTGTCTAGGGACTGTTACTGTGCTCTGCACTCAACAAACAGGTAAATGCTTGAAATGCAGTGAACCATGGAATAAGTCAGTTACTAAAAACAAGAACAAGTAAAACTCATCCTTGAATTTGAATGCCTTCCACAACAGCTACACAATAATTCTATAAGAAGAAAATGTCCCAAATGTCCTTCCAAGCAAGCTACGAAACCTAACGGGGAAACCAAACTGACAATGTCTCTGGGTAATTACTGCTTCACTTCTTAGGGTCCTCAAAGGAAGACTGTTTTTTTTTTTTCCTCAACTTGCAAGCGTAACACACAACTAGATACCTAACAACGCACTCAGATTGTATCTAACCCCTGCACAGAATGAAATCTGGAAAATCCAGAGTCTTTTAATTTAGAGCTTATATTTCATGTAGGAAACCACAGAATTGCTGTCTGCTGAAACAACAAAGTGCAACCAAAGATTGTAAAAGGTAGGTGGATTTTAAATCAACAAAAACTTCTTCCTGTGCTTATTAATTTAAGTGAAACCTGAGCCATTAAAAAGCCTAGAAAAATGTCAAGGTCATTGCCAATTGCTTTGGTTAACAATAAAAAAGAGGGACAAAAGAACAGGCTAATGGTATGAGGACATTAAATATTAAAAGGGAGTTATTGATTTAAAGGTACTATCTCTAAAGCTAAGTAGCAGTAGCTCTTGACTAAATGCTATATTTGTGACAATGTGTTCCTCAGCCTATTGATGCTTTTAGGCTTTCTCAGTTGTCATGTAAATGTTACCTATTTTGTCTTGTTTAGCATTGTTTTTTTTTTTCGATCTATATTCCATGCAAGTAGTTTTAAAAAGAGTATGATAAAGGGCGTTCCAACTTTATCACAAATTGTGACACACTGATTTGTGCTTCTGTGCTTGAGTACATACCGAAAAAGTAGTAAATAAGAGACATTATTTTAGGTACACCTTTTTTTATATTCCTAAGAAGCTTGTAAGAAGAGGAATCAACAAACAAATATATGCTAGCTGCAAGGATGTGTATCTGCAAGCCACAAGTACACATACCCTTCCCAAGCATGGGAAATTTCTTCACGACAAGTCACAGGAGACAGGAAGATGGAATATCCCTTTCATTATTTGTAGGGGCTTGGAAGGGGCAGAAAAGCGAAACAAGGGAAGAGAAGACCCAAAGTCTACCTCTTCACTGGCCTTCCTCTTCCTCATTCCAAACACACGCACACCTACAAGACTATTTTGCTCAACAGTTTCACATGCCAGGGACACCTGCACATCATCAGGGGATGGCATAAACTTTCCCAGTGTAAATTTAATCTGGACGGTGAGTCATTTCCAGGTTCCCTTATGCCCTGGATAGCCATCCTGCATGCTTGTCATCCAGTCTGTGCTGCTTCTCTAGGCAATTACAAGAAGACTTGGAAAGACTTGGAAAGGCACAGAAAGACAAGGGAAATCATCTTTTTGGTAGAAGAACAAGAAATATCTTGTTCTTTTTATGGGAAGGCATGAACTAGCTCAATGTTTTTCTTTGTGGGGTTTTAATTCCACAGGTGGGGGGGAACTGCAGAAAATCTATTTTTTGTTTGAGGAAGTTAAGGCACCAGCGAAAATTATAGATTAAACAAATGCCAGAAAAGAGACCACAGCATTTGTCATTGACTAAATCTAGCACTACCATCAACTTCAAATAAGTTGTTGTATAATTAGACTACAGTGTCACAGGCAACCTGCTCAGATGTTCTACAGGTCACTATGAGGTTATGAAGTTAATGCTTTCAGTCAAAAAAGATTTAAATTTAAATTTATTGTAAATTAAAATGAAAGTTTAGCCTTTATGAAATGTGGTGACTTTCATTTGGGGATAGCACCATAATCATGTTAATTTGTAATTAATATAATTCCTTTTTCTTCAGAGGGCTATCATTTTCAAAATATCAAATATGTGTTACAGAAATACTGTACAGAAATGGATCTAACATTCTTAGACCATCTGTATGATCTTTAGTTACTGCATTCATACTGCCCATAAAGTCTACAGTGCACTTTTTATCTATGTCCATAATGACAGTAACAGTAATATTCTGTTGCCTCTTCACACACCTCTAATAATCCTGATGCTAGGATAACCTGAAATTACACTACAAAAATCAGACACAACAACACAGCAATGCACATGTAACACAGATAGCTTCTTCCTTTACCAGCAGATGTAGATGCATGTCCTAAACTTCTATCTGCCAGGGTGTCACACCGTGCTTGCTTTACTGCAATAGGTAACAGTAACATAATTTACTTTCAAACATCAATATTCCAGTCTTCACAGAATCATAGAATCATAGAATGCTTAAGGTTGGAAGGGACCTCTAGAGGTCATCCAGTCCAACCCCCCTACACACGCAGGGTCACCTAGAGCACGTGGCACAGGACTGCGTCCAAGCGGGTTTTGAAGATCTCCAGAGAAGGAGACTCCACAACCTCTCTGGGCAGTCTGTTCCAGGGCTCTATCACCCTCGCTGTTAAGAAATTTTTCCTTAAGTTCCTGTGGAACTTTTGGTGCTTCAGTTTGTGGCCATTTCCTCTAGTTCTGTTGGTGGCCACCAGTGAAAAGAGGCCAGCACCATCCTCCTCACTTGCTCCCTTGAGGTATACACTGACCTGAGGTATACTCTTATATACACTGATCAGATCCCCTCTCAGCCTTCTCTTCTCCAGGCTGAACAGGCCCAGCTCCCTCAGCCTCTCCTCCTAGGGCAGATGTTCCAGGCCCCTGATCATCCTTGTGGCCCTGTATTTAGTACATGTAACAGGGTTTATCTTAGCCCATGCAATACTTTATAAAGGATAACTAGTGAAATGTGTTGTTTTAAAGAGTATTTAGTATACCACACATGAAGCTGTGTTAACTGCTATTCTTTTGTTCAGAGATGTGTGGAGCAGAGTAAGCAGTATGAACCTAGGTTTTACATGTCAGTAGGAGCAGTATAAAGAGTTAATGTCTGAACTTCATCTACCATGAAAAAAAAGTTTTGTTCGATAGTCTGATTTTTATCATATTTTGAACTGTAAGAGGAGGAGTCAATTGCTTCATTTTCTTTTGCGGCAGAGATTTTAAGACTAGAATTTGTCCAATGACTGTAGTGCTATTCTGCTGCAACCAACAGAAGTAATCAAAATTGGTGGGGTTTGCAACCTGCATAGTTACAAAAATACTTAGTATTTTGCCATCCATCAATTCCTCACTGTGCACTCATCTATCCCACACTTCTGGAGCTTGCCCAGGAGGATGTTGAGTAAGCTCCAGAAGTGTGGGATAGATGAGTGGACAGCGAGTCTTGAAGAACAAAGGAAATACTAAGTATTTTTGTAACTATGCAGGTTGCAAACCCCACCAATTTTGATTACTTCTGCTGGTTGCAGCAGAATAGCACTACAGTCATTGGACAAATTCTAGTCTTAAAATCTCTGCCGCAAAAGAAAATGAAGCAATTGACTCCTCCTCTTACAGTTCAAAATATGATAAAAATCAGACTATCGAACAAAACTTTTTTTTCATGGTAGATGAAGTTCAGACATTAACTCTTTATACTGCTCCTACTGACATGTAAAACCTAGGTTCATACTGCTTACTCTGCTCCACACATCTCTGAACAAAAGAATAGCAGTTAACACAGCTTCATGTGTGGTATACTAAATACTCTTTAAAACAACACATTTCACTAGTTATCCTTTATAAAGTATTGCATGGGCTAAGATAAACCCTGTTACATGTACTAAATAAAAAATAGGAGTTTTTTAATCTCATGGGAAATAAAACATGTACCTTTTTGCAAAAATTTCCAGATGCAAAATACTGAGTGACAGCTGGGGATTTGACGGATTTTCAGACAAAGCAAGTTGCTATGAACGCATAGCTTAGAATACAGCTCTTTTTGGATACAATTATTAAGTACTGATGAAAAAGAAACATGAAAGAAATGAAAGAACGTTTGCCTTAAAAGTGTAATCCACAAATATTATGCTCCATTTAAGTAGAGGTGCAAGCAGGACACAAGAAACACAGAGTCTGTCTATCCTTCTGCTTGGGATGAATTTCTTTCTGTATGGAAAGATGGAACTTCATTCTGCTTTTATTTTTTTTCTTTTCTTTTCTTTTTACAATTCAGCATTGTGACTCTCTTAAAACAGCATGCCCGGATTGCTTACATATGTGTGTGTCCCATTTTGGGATGTTATTGAAGAAAAGAGATAAGACATATGGCAAAGAATATCAAAAGAATTTTTAAATATTAAGATATCCTAACATATTTTCAGATACCAAGATGAGCATTCTCATATTCAGTGGGACTACTCACACAAATAAGTTAGCATATGCCTTTATGCATTATGACCTTAGTTTGTAATCTCTCAAAACAGGACTTCTTTTTTTTCCTTGCATGCTTAGTTTATACCCTGATGGCGAAAGGACTCTTTGCGGACTGCGGAAATGCCAAATCAATGTAATGCACTTAAGAAAAATAAGTATAAATAAAAAACATTAATGTAGGAGTCAATAAAGTACTAGAGGGTATAGTATAGGAAATAATTCCATACTAGCAGTGGCGTGGAAGCAATGAGCTATCTTTAAAGTCCATTAGCTCTGTAATTCAGTGCATTTCTCAGATATATTTTGAGAATCCTACATGTCGTTTTGTGACTTTCTGCTTTCTTCTTATAGCCTCTAAATAAATGCAATTTACATTTATCACTTACTATTTTAACTCCTTTTCTAGCATCTTTTATCTCCTGGAAGTGATGTGACAGAACATGTAGTGTAGAAACCACCAATCTGTTTACTTCTGGTTCATCTTTGACATTTTTAGTTCATTTCCAGTTCTTGCACACAGACTGTTGTGATGACAGTACGTGTGGATCGAGCTCTTTAGCATAAGATTAAGGTGGTTTAGTATGGTATATTAAAGTGTGAATATATAGAAGCGTATGAAAAGTGTCTTGATATGACATTAGTTTTGCTGTGTTGTTTAACTGAAGTCAAAATGATGAGAATAAGGAAGAGCTAGCTGGTTATCAAAAAAAGAAAACATTCTGTGGAGCACATAGTATGTGATAGCAGTATAAAGAGCTATACATGCACCACTAAGTGAAACATGCACCCATACCAGGAGAAGAAGTAAGTCACAACTTCCCCGAAAATCATTCCATCCAGAAGAAGAGTTGCACCCCAGAGGTAGTCCACAGATCATGAAGTACCTGGCATAGTGCAAGGACAAATTCTGGGTCTGTAGGTCCCTGAGAGCAAATGAACTCCGTAAGAGTAAGCGCTCAAAGAAGGACGTGCCAAGATCCTATAGAAGGTGTCTATAATGTTGCTATTTTTGGTAAGACTAATTCTATATAATCCCTTGTGGTTTCAGCTTCCCTGCCTCGTGACGTGGAGCACATTCTGTTTTTTCCACCCAAATCAGTAGTGTTGACAAGTCAGTAGGCATATGACAGAGAGGAATAAATCCCTCCTCAGTTCTGTGCAGCTCTTTCCGTGGATTCCGACTGTTGTCTCACCGTTACACTAAGACACCTTTCTGTTGTTTCCTCTTTGCCACTATCAAACCTCCCAGGAGTAGAGGGTGCAGTTTGCAGCAGAACACAACTTGCCAAAATAAATATAGTCCTGGTGACCAATGCTTAATATTCATTAAGTCCTTGCATACTGGAAATGAGTCATGGCAGAGAGGCATACCATTTACTTTATTGACTATTTTTACCCTCTGGGGTCTGAAATGTTTATTAAACATATGATCTATTAGGTTTTTTATTATTATTCCTCAGAACATAGTACGGATGAACAAAACATTTTGTGAGAAACATTTGCTATCCTTAAGAAACAGGACACTAAACCCTAAATAATTAATTATTTTGACTGAAAATACTTGAGTTTTCTGACAAAATATTTCTACTTTTAAAACAATTCTGTGAACATTTTAAATAGTAACTTCCCAGTGTACATGAACACAGAGATGACCATTGCCTGTTCCAGTATCTAACAAGTATGGCAGAACAGGAAAATTACAGAAGAAAAAAGTATGCTGAACATAGAAAGAATTCACTTAAAGAAGAGGAAATAAACCCTGTAGGTGTTCTCACCTTCAAGAAAAGTATCTTTTTATTTTTTTTTTTTCAGAAAGCTCTATGAGATTGTCCAAAGGATTTGATATGGCCTGTAGTTAATCATTGATCCTCTTCCTATGTAACACTGCAAGTCACATGACTTGGTAAATAGCATATAGGGGAAGAATGCAATAAGTAAATATTTAGCCACTAGCTTATAATTTCCATTTGTATCATGTAGAGCAAATAGTACTGTGTACAAACTGCCATTTCCTTAGTAAGTAAAAGAAGTGGTAATGTCAATAAAAAATGTTTTTACTTAATAGAAAACTGGTTACAGACTTTTCATGCTTTAATTTTACTTACTAAACAAAAATTCTTCCATTAGTGCATAGTTTCGGCATTGCTTTTGTTTGCAGTACAGTTTATTTGAAAAGTGAAGGAAATCATCAGTTAAGGAGTTACCCTAAAAAAAAAAGGAAGACTTTAAAAGAGCCTGTAAGTAACACACAAATTAGTGCTTTGAAAATGCTTACAGCACTTTACCTGTGAATGCTTCATGCTAAATGCAGTATTATCCCACTATCCCAATATACAATCTGTGTGGTTTAAAGTGTTTTGTGCTGTTATTATGACAACAAAGAGATTTGTGATGATTTCATGCCTTGATTTATAGTCATAAATGTAACTGCAGATGCTGCATTTTCCGAGGATTCTCCAGAGAATCAAAACACCATGAACTTGATCTTAGCACCTGCACCCCACCACAATCTTGGAAATATGTATCATTATGTAATCAACATGAGCAAGACACTGAGCTGAAACTGGGAACACCCAAACTGGTAGTGCACATTCTGAGGCAAAGACAAAGAGCACAGGTATTGGTGTGCTATAAAACATACTCAATCCATTTTTAGCTAAAAGTAAAATGAAATGAAATTCTACTTTAAGTTATTCCTGTAACTTAAACTCCTTATACAGAAGAAGGCAACTTTAGATATATTCTGTTCTGAAAACAAGTGGCTTGTTTTACAGAGAACATGTTCTAATGTTCTCTAACAGCAATGGCAAATTCTTTGAAGGAATTTTTTAGTTAGTATTTGGTCATCATCCTTTATTTTTCCTGTTTTAAAACTTTCAATCATCTGGGCAGATGACTGGAAATTATCTTTAGGCTTACATGACTGTTCACACACTGTCAATAATGAAGAGACAATAGACAAACAAAATGCTTTTGAGAAAAATTTAAAAAAGATTGAAATTTATTTCCTGAACTCTTTGGCCCGAGGTTAAGGGCAGTAAAGTAAGTCTAGAGCAATCAGGATGAACTATTCACAGGCAGAGAGGAGAGCTTGTTGCAAGTAACCCAGCCTCATAAGCAAAATGGCGTGATAGCTGGAACTGACAATAGCAGAAGTAACCAGGGTGCCCATCAGGTATTTCACTTCATTTGAATTAGCTCAGCAGGAGCAGGAGTGATCACAACTGGGAATGAAGATGCCGAAGATCTGATCCACGGCGCAGTGCAGTACTTAAACCGTGCTAGACTAAGCTGCATCCCTAGGCCAAGCATCAGCTTGAGTATCAGCCGATAGCCGGTTACCTTGAGTTTGAACAGTGCTTAACAAGAGTTAAAGATACTGTCTGGTGAATGAGAACTGGCTCAGGGGAGCACTTGAGCTATAACTTAAGATAAGGAACAAGTAAAGGTAAGCAAAAGTAGTGAAAAAAGACGGAGGAGAGAACAGATATAGACTGAATCTATATGATAACACTAATGATAGCACAAAGACATATATATATATTGGTGGGCGACCTGCCCTGTTTGAAAAGTTTCTTTGGCTCTCAACAGTGAAAAGATCCCCCTCTCCACCCTTTTAGAGAGATTTGGAAAATAAATCTTCCAGTCCTAAAGAGTACATAAGCCTGAATGGTCCTGGAACCAGACTGATACTAAGTTCTACATATTCACAGTCTCATTACACCGTGTCGGCTTTTCACTTCTTTGTGTTGACCTAAAAAAGAAAATAGAGCAGAAATAATTATTTTCTTTCAGATTGTTAGTTGAATATATGCTTTTATGGAACAAAATTGTTGTAGGCTTGGGGTAATTTAGTCTGGAAGTACCTAAAGCATTTCTTCCTGAAATGTCAAATTTAGGTACACCGTTGAAGAAATACTTTGAAACAATTTTGTTTACGTAACCTATCACTGGCCTATAGTGTTATATATTTGGCTGATTGTGTAGAAAGGAAAAAACAGATCTGTAGACAGGACACTCTCTCGGCCACCTTGGCACAACAAGCTGATTTCTTTCTACAGGTTTTCCCAGCACTGATTTTCTGATCCACAGTACATTCAACACTCTTTCAGGGTCTCCTAAGAATAGACTTACTGTCCATTTATTACTATAAAAAAATGTTTTTCTGATAAATATTTTTTCGCTTTTGTTGGTGTGTCTTTAGACACAGAATATCTCATTCTTTATGTGTTTTTGCCAAGCTGACAACCACACTGTGTTATAAAACAGCTTGGGTCTAGCTACTTATAGCAATTAAAAGCATCTAAGAAATATCGGTCTTTAGATTTGTTCAGCCAGAAAAATCATGGCTTTATATATGCTCATTTCGAGTAGACATTTTTAAATTTGTTTTTTTTTAACTTTTTTTTTTTAGTTAATCAAGAAAAAAATACATGGGGTTTCTTTACTCAGTTTGTCTGCACTAGACCAGACAAACTTGGATGTCAAAGCCCCCGGACTGCATTTTCTCTTTCAGTTGCTCTCGGGCCATGCTGTGTGTGATAGGGATGCTCTCCCTCACTCCCTGCCTATTCCTACCCTAGCGCCATGGGCATCGTTAGCAAGAGTGTAGCGCATGGTCAGCCAGGGCAAGTCCCTCCTCTTGCTGACAGCCGTGCCTTTTTTGAACAGCTAATTCCCAGCTCTGTCCACGAGCAGGCCCAGCTTGCCTTGTGGCTGGCTGCTTGCTAAGGCGCTGTGTTGGAAATTCCCTTCCCGGAGCAGGAGTCAAGGCCAGCCTCGAGGGGACCCTGGCTGCTAGACCACCGTGGAGACCTCACGCTGACACTAAGTAGGTGTTGAAAAGGCCTGGTTTGGTTGGGGGAACATGCGGTCAAGCCACAATTTCAAATATTTGGCCCCCCCACACACCCTCCGGAGGTTTTCAGTAAGGCATCTGTGGAGTCCAAGGAAAACTCAATGAGACGCAGCTGTTCGGCTGAGCAGTAACTCTGTGCTGCCCCTCCCTGATGAGTCCCAGAGGCTGGGACCTCTCTGGAGGCTTTTAAAAACATGTTCTTAACCCAGATCTGATGTGTTGAGTCTGCTCCGTCATCATCTGCTGATTCCATTTTAATAATGAATTCATGTTGAACAAATTAGTACGTTTCTTCATCACAAACACATTAAATCACTTCTAAATACAAAATGAATTTGCTTTCAGTCTTGATGGTTAGCCCTTTGCTTTTTCTCTAACTTTTAAATATCTCTGTGCATATGACAGTATAACATTTTAAAAGCAAGGTTCTTTTTAAGTAAATCAACTTGAGGGGAAGTAGGAACCATGACTTCATTACTTTTTCTGTGCCCTGTAACAACGAACAGTCAAACCATCTTTATATTTATTTGCTAACAAAAAGTAAGGCTAACGCTTCTCTGTCAAATTTTACAGCTTAATAATAATCACCTCAAAGTGAGGATTTAGAATGGAAAGGCTGACACGTTGACATGAAAAGTGTCAGAGTTTATGCTCTTATACAATCTCTCTTGTGCATATCTTTCCAAAAAAAAAAAAAAAAAGAAGAACTTGTGAGGATTATTAAAGTGAACATTGACTGTATATTTAATTTCAAAAGTTCTGGAGTGAAATTCCTTGTTTAACATAGAGGAGGAAATCTTTCCCGCAGTCAGTGAAGGGCTGGAGTTTTGCAGCTGTGCCTGTGACGTAGAAATTTTAATAGCTTTAGGGAAACAAGTACTGAAGCTGGCACATTCAAATTGTAAATAACATTTGACAATTATAGTGTCTGTGACCTCATGTGAATAGTTTCATATTGCAACATTTCTGTTTCATTATTTTTATATTGGCTCACTGTTTTTTATTCACTTACCCTGATGTAACCAAAGACACTACAAATTCTCCAAAAACATTTTCCTTCAGTGATTATGGGACATTTTACTTCTTTAACTTAACCACTTTTCAAACCTAATGTGTTAGTTTTTAACAATGGAAAGTTCTTTTTATAATTTTTTTATTGTACGTAATGAACATTCCTGGTAATTTGCTAGGAAATAAGATGTCTAGGAAGAGATTGTACAAAATGAAGTGTGTTTTAACAACTCCCACTTTATTTAGCAGAAAGCTGCAGCCAGCAGAATTCCAGGATCTCTCCATACTAAGCCCTACCTTAAAGTAAATGGCCAAATGGCTTTTTGAATTTCCAAATCAGACATTTGCTTTTCCTGATGCAACATTGATGTGATCACACCACACCACCAAATATCTTGTAAATTCTTGGGGACTTTGGCAGAGATCAGCAAAAAAGTAATCCATACAATATTTCTAAAAAGAATTATATAATGTTTACAGCAGTCCAAAAAGTGAATTACAGAAAATGATGGTGATCGGTTCTAGATTAGAGGAAACAAAGACGCTGTTTAAACAAAGATGCTGCAAAATAACTTCTTAAATCTTGTCTCCTCCGTGTCCTGAACATACAGGCGGTCTTTTATGTTGCTAGTGCAAAATAAGAGAAATACCTGCTTCAAATCTTCTGTGACAATTTCCTTACCAGGTGGAAATGAGGAAAGCGCTTGACTTGTTTATCATTTCTGTGGCTCTTATGCTGAAAATTCTGCTTCAGCTCTGCTTCATCTTTGCACCAGGTCAACAGTTCTCCTGCCTGACTAATACACACAAGTGATCACAGAACTATCATCTGGGCTCTATCACTTCTGAGGAACTGGATTCAACTAAGGGGCAGAGACTATTTTGTTTGCAACACAATTTCTCCAGTTTCCTAAAAACTCCCTAATTAATGCAAGATGGTGGTTACTAACAAGGCCCTTCTGAGCCAGCAGCATGTTACATCTGTAGTTAGGTCATTATTCTGTCACTTGAAAAATCGTGGGCAGTCGTCCAAGAAAATTCAGATGACTTTAGATATTACTGTGAAATCTTCCAATTATTTCAAAAATGTTTGAAGTTCTCTTGGCCCCATTAGGTATCACCGAGCCAAGAAGATGTCATAACTGGAATAGACTGGAAATAAACTATTTTGAATTTTATGCAAATCTCAAGCTAGTTTCGCAATACCCTTTAGAATTGTCATCAGCCACTGAGAAGAAAGCTTGGAAAACCCACTTGTTAAAATCTTTAATTTAATTTGAGAGACAAGAAAGAGGACAACATTTAAGCACAGAGCTATCAGACCAGATCCCATCATTTAAGAAAAAAAAAAAAAAAGAAAAAAGATCAGTTTACACTGACTAAAGATCTTCCACAGGGATTCAAGATTTTCACACAGTTTTGCCTTGCAATTTCATAAGAATTTTTTAAAAGACTTTGGTAACTGAGGTCTATCTCAGCTCCAGTAAAACTTCCCTTACTAAGCACCTGTTAGACCACTGTATTCAGGTCCTGTGATGTTAGACCATGATCTTAAACTTTATGATCATTCCTACTCTTTGGTATATTCCTTTCTTTTACCTCTTCATGGAAATGGGATTTTACTGTCTTTCTACATCTGGCGTTGCTCCATGTGCTGACTAGTACAGGTAGGGGGAATATATATTCTCAGAGGGGTACTAGCTGGCTTCTAATACTATGTTCTTTTTTTCCCTAAATAGCCTACAGAGTAGGAGGAAAAAAAAAAAAAAAAAAAAAAAAAGATAGGTAGGTCACGGTAACTTCTCTTCCCACACAAGATTCAGCAGACCATAAACATGAGAGTAAAGGGGAAGTCTTCTCCAAAACCTTCCCATCTCACGTAGGCTCCTTGCTTCTGATTTGCCCTGACTTGTCTTTCTCAGTAGCAACTTGCCTTTCATCCTTTCCGCCTTCAGTTTCATGGGCACCTATTGTGTGGGTAGGGTTCTAAATGAGAAAAAACAATACCCAGAAAAGAAAACCCCCAAGTAGATACCACAGATAGACCCTGTTTTTTATAAGATATACAGTGAGGTGATTTTACTGGAATGAATTAAAAAAAAAAAAAAAAAACTTTCTAAAACTACTGACTCCTATGAGCATATTTGTGCTAAGGGATTTTGCCCACACATTGAAAGAAGTGCTCAAATTCTCACGAGCTTCCATAAATTTTCATGAAAAATATTCAATTTGCCTATTAATTTTGAAATATTTCTTTTTCCATCCAGCTGCACACCCCTTAGGTGTGGCTCACTGATTTTCAAACTCACTATGGGAACAACTAATTTAAGCAATCATAATGAAGTTTGTGGCCCAGATATTTTGACACAGGATGTCTGAAATGACATGCATTTTCTTCTTCTCATTCTGTATTACTAAAGTCAAATGAACAAAAACACTGCTCTTTGTACTTATCCCTCACAAAAAGCTGTATTCTCAAATTCTTCCCATTCATGGAATATGTTAAATGGAAAGAGATGTCAAACTAATATTTTAAACAATTTTTTCTTCTACCACATGTGAACAAGGCCATGGCATCTAATATAAGCAGTGTTTTGTTTTTCAGATGTCCATAAATCATAGAATCATAGAATCATTATGGTTGGAAAAGACCTTCAAGATCATTGAGTCCTACTGTAAACCTTCAACACCATGCCCGCTAAACCATGTCCCTAAGTGCCTCATCTACACTTTTCTTGAACATTGCCAAGGATGGTGACTCCACTACTTCCCTGGGCAGCCTGTTCCAATGCTTCACCACTCTTCCCATGTAGAAATTACTCCTAGTATCTGACCTGACCCTCCCCTGGCACAAGTTGAGGCCATTTCCTCTTGTCATAGTGGTAGTTATTCTGGAGAAGAGATTGACCCCCACCTCACTAAAACTTCCTTTCAGGTGGTTGTAGAGAGCAAAAAGATCTCCCCTGAGCCTCCTCTTCTCCAAACTAAATAACCTCAGCTTCCTCAGCTGCTCCTCATACGGTCTGTGCTCTAGTCCCTTCACCAGCTTCGTTGCCCTCCTTTGGACATGCCTAGTTCTCTTCGATCATCAGCTTCTGCCTGACTTCAATTCCTAGGCGGGTCATAAAGTTTCTTAGCACCCGGAAGTGCTCTACAGAGTTTGTAAATTAGGCACTCTTTCTTTGGCACATACAGATGAGATGAGGAACTCAAGTCACCTTTTAATTACTCCTGCACGTATTGACTGAATGCATAGTTTTATTTATACACTTTTTTTAATGATATCTTGTGAATTTAAAGCCTGTACACTAAATACTGGAACATAGGCAGTACACAAGGAGGAAGGCACTACATAGGAAGGAAGTTTCACCACCAAAAAATGAAATGGAAAAAAAAATGCCACAGTTTTGTCACATGTTTGTGTCTACGTCTGCAACTGATTCCTGATCTTAATTTGAATTTATAACAACAAAATGGGCACATTTGGTGCCCATTATTTCAAAAGGGAGGATTTCACTAGTGGTTACCACACAGTGATACTGGGCATCATCACTTTAACTAAATTTAGGACAGGAAATGACTATGTTAACTGACACAGTAGTTGCAGTCACTGAAAGGAGTGGCCCCTAAGGCAAAAGGGGAACGTAGAAGAGCAGGGGATGCTATACTTGCTGCCTGACACCTTAGACCTCTCATGAAACAACAGCAGCAAATGTCTGCTTCTGCTTCATACACGCACACAGACACAGAATGAATTTAACCCGTTCTCTTTATAATCAGTTGTCTCTATTTCTTTATTACAGTGAAAGTTGGGGTATATTTTGTAATTGCACAGTATTTACTATGAAGCAATAGCATTAGTACTATTCAAAATGCAACTGAATATCTGAAAATCATGTTATCTGTGGTAATGGCAAAAAAAGAGTATCCTTTCGGCAGATCCCCTTACCCTCTGCCCTATGGCAAGTTTCAGTCCGCCTGAACATCCATGATTAGGAAGCGAATATGCCCAAGGAGTTAACACTTGCCTTCACAAATTTATCCATCAAGACTTTCTATGAAGTCATTAACTGCAATGACCCACCATTGCTTACTCTTCCCTATGAAAAACTTTACGAAGACTTCCTCATGCTTTATGCTTATTGATTTCTCCTGTGGGAGACAGTAATAACAATCTAGTTGCTTATAGGAAATAATTCAATTATTTTTTTTTGGTGTTAAGTATGAAGCTAACCATCTCTATATTGTAAGGATAAATTCCCAGACTTTGCAGTTAAAAATACAGTTTATCTTTGAGAAGAAAGTAATTCCATAAGATCCTTATTATCTGTTCCTAGAACATTTCCTGGGGGTTTTCTCCATGCAGTTGAAAGTCTACATTATGTAATCCTCAGAACCATATGTCTGCGAACCTTCATTTATTCATCCACAGAAATCTCATTAACTGTCATTCTTGGGCAGAGTCAATGTAACTAAAAGTAGCGCTAATACCTCGCAGCCTCTCTTCTTCATTACTGCTCAAATAATTCAGTGACAGGAGGCATATTCAAGGAAGACACTCAAGGGAGCTACATTCAATATCAATTAAAGCTGATAAGCTTCTGATTTGATATGTGTCAAATATTGGCACGGAACTGTTTCAGATTTTTAATGAACAAAGGGCATTTTTTTTTTCTTTTTTTGCAGAGGTCATAGTTGGTTTGCTCAGAGATATGTGTCATAGCAGTGGAAGGATGGTCTTGCACGCAAACCCAGACCTGTGAGCCAGAAGAAATCGATAACCTCTTCACTTCCAAACATTTCCTGTTAAGAGCATGAGCAAATCATACTTCCTTGTTGTAGTTTTATTTTCTGCAAAGTGAGAATCACCCTTCCGCTATTTTCTCTAATAATTTAAGATTGGGACTCTTCCTTTTCTCTCCCCAGACTGAAATTCACTCACATTTTCTTTTAGCAAAAGCAAGAACTGTGCTGCCCAAGTCACTTCAGGACATATTCCACTGTGTATCTCAGGCAACTTCTCCTTTAGGCTCTTAGTTCACTTTTGTCTCTGTTCTAGTTAGAAAGCACCAGAACCAAGAAGAGGCATTTCAGGCTAAAATTGTTTGAGCAAGTGAGTACTTGCTTAAGATGATTAAAAGAATACCATTTTAGAAGAGTTCACATCTGCATTAACATATTTTCTCCTGATGTTATATGCAGCATAGAGTAGCCAACATCCTCCTTCAGGAAAAACACTGTTAGGAAAAATGAAAGACTGATAAAACCAACAGCTGAGAAAAAGCCCTTGCCTCAGCAGCCCTTGCCCTCAGCCCCTGCCTGAGGACAAGGTTTAAACCTCTGTCTTAGAACTGGAGGGATAGCACTCCCTGGGAAGGGAATGGGGGCAAGGGAGGGGAAGTGGGGGGATAGCATCTAGAGAAGAGTCGTGCCAGGCTCACTTCAGTATGAGGCTGGAGTCTGGCCTCAGTTTGCTCCCCGAAGGTCCATGCCTTATCCACCTGCTTAACCTGCAAGTGAAATAAGCCTTGAGCAGTTGAACACTTTTGTGAGGCCAGTAAGTCAAGTTTCAATTTTCGTTCCCCCCAGCTGTAGCCATTAGGTTGTCTGTAAACATGTTACCTGAGGCTATAAATGTATATAAGTATGTGGAATCACAAACATACACTGACACTAAAGTCAGTGGAGATACGCTCTGGATCTGTTCGGCTTTGTGTTCAACCCATACAGATGAGCTTCCTTCACCAGCAGGGTTTCCGTTTGTCCAGACAAATGGAATACCACTGCTCAACAAGGAGATACTCTCACTTCCCTCCTTGTGAATGATAATGACCTAATAATTGAAGCTAATTCAGAGCCAAGCTAAAATAGTGAGTCCCAGACAAAAGCACATGCTTTCAGATAAACTACTTGCAGAGAACATCAGATAAACTATATGCTGAGAACAGTTCTTCAGGGGGACTTCTCAATTCAAGTTTGGTGGATTTGCACTAACAGCATATTAATGTAATCAGAGTCCATTTTTACATTTCAGAAAAAAAAAGATGCATTTCTATTCTTATGATGCTAAATAAATAAAGCCAAAGCAGCTCTTTTAATCATGTTACTGATTACACTTTAATGTGTACAAAAAAAGCATAGTCACACATATGAAAAATATCATATACATCTCACACAAGGAGTAATACATGTTTCACCATGATTACAAATTTTATAAAAGCGAACTGAGAGGAGAATCAGGCATCAAGCATATATACTGCAGGTATACATAGATACATATAATATTGCTGAGAGATATTTGCAAGCAAAGTGGTACAGCATCAGAAAACAAGCTGGAAGAAGAATCAATCAAGCAAGTTCTTTTCTTTTTCTTTTTTTTTTTTTTTTGAGTAAATTACTTCCCTGTTGCTAGGTTTACTAAATCTTAAGATTAGAGCCTACAGGAATTTTTGTTTTCCAGCTATTAACTGTGAAAATGAATTCTAATAATGAATTATTTAAAGTCTCTTTTTATCTCACTAGTCACATAACAATAGCTTGAAGACAGAGCTAAAACATCTGCTACCAGGATTAGATGAGTCACCAAGGCCTAAAAAATCCACATTATCCTTAATCTAATAAAATCTTTATATATAAATAGTCATGTTATCTCTTAAGATGCGACTATATTTTTAATGGAATACTAGAGAGCAAATACACACAAGGAAATCTCAACTATCATCAAGCTCCAATTAAATAGAATTAGAGACAGCAGACTAAACTGAAAGAAACAAATTTTTACTAGCTTTGCAGAAAGCCTGGCATTTTTTCAAGCTTCATTAAAAACAAATGGCCCTTTTTCTCATGCAAAATCCAGTTATTGGACTTCAAAATCTTTTCTTGGCAAAACGATTAAGTTAGGATGTGAAAATCGTGCTTTTCAACTTAGGTAATTTGTGAAAATATTTAATTGGTCTATGGCAGAATTTTATTATTGTCATAACAGTGTTTAACTCTCACAGGAATCATAATAAATTAGTTGTCTCAAAACCATCTTGTGGCAGTGGGGTGACACTTTGTATCCCAAACCATTCGTCTCCCACCGGAGGATAATTTGGAGTCAGCCATCTTCCACTTCAGAGGTGTTTTTAAACTGACATCACTTTGTGGAGCTCAGATGACTAATTCAGATTACAGTCAAAAAAGCAATATCCCTCTATGACAGTTTTTATCGTTTTTCTAAGCAACAATAACTAACAATATACTGCCACTTCTTAAGCATATCTAGTTTTTAGTACAGTTTGGACCACGCTCTCTACAAAATATCTCAAGATATAACAAAAGAACTGTAGATATTACTGCCAGAAACATATGCGAGATGCTCACAATGAACATTGTGTTACATGTCCCTTAATGGTATTAATCATTTTAACATTATCATTGTGTTTAATACACTCTCTGGAAATAAAATGCACCCAAATTTTTAAGCCAACATCATAGGTTTCAAATCAAATTGTTCAGATTCAAGTATTTTAATGTTAAAATCATGAAAGACAAATCTAGAAGGCAAGTCTTTAAGACACCATAAAACCAGGTTAGTCTTTTTAAAGAGCTGAACAATTTAGTATGACTATTTTGAAATAGAAATGTATTTCTAGGCTAACATTCTAATGCAATAAACAAATGAAGAAAGAGAAGAATGTATTCAACACTAAGCAAAGAAATCACAAGCAAGAAATGGAATTTTAGTGAGAGAATAATTTGCCTTATTTTTACATTTTACAATATGACTCATGACAGTAAAAACTTTGCATTTAAAAAGATGTAAAGTACTCAAGGGCTTATCGCCAGAAGGCTTTGCAAAAATGATTTTCCAGAAGTTATTGGAAAGCATTAAGCTAGCTCTTATACTGCTGGTGGAAGACTTTTGACAAGACTGGGTCTTCTGTAACGTTACATGCAGAGACAGTACTACGTTGTCCATTTTGCTGTGGCAAGGTGGGCTGTAAAATACAAATATTACTTTTTTTTCTTTTTAACCCATAGAAAGGCAGAGCCTTACAACTGTCTATTATCATTAAAAATACAGCAATATAATCCTCTTTAGAATTTGCGATGCAGCCTGGGCTGCTTCCCACAAGGAGAGTCTTGCTAAGAACTTAAAGATATGGATAGCATTGCCCAGCTGTAAATATGTGTAAGTAAGGACCCTAATTTGATTTCAGCACAGTTATTAGCATGTGGGTCACATTTATTTCAATGTTAAAGAGAGTTCCATTTATGCATTGCAGGATTTAGGAGAGTTAAAATCTTGTGTCCTCCACCGCAGGCCAAATTCAGATGAAAAGCAAAATAGGGTCGGAAGATAAAGGGAACACAATGATGGGCCAAGGATATACAAAGTGGTTAAAATAATATTTAATAAGCAATGCAAGCAAGAAGTAAGAATAAGAAAGGCCTAATCAGTAGAAAAGGATCTGTAGAAAAGATAAAAGAGCCAAAATTGAATTGAGAGTTGTTGTTCGGACACTTTCTCTCCCTCAAACTCAGTGGACTTTCACTCTCCTCATTGCAATGGAAGGTCTGGTCTAGAAAATTAGATCTAGTATTTGAAAAATGGGGCTAACAGCAAAGAAGTCTGAACGAAGGAAATTCAAGGCCAAAAACAGTTGCTACAAGATTCAGAGACGGCTCCACAGCCAAAACATGTAACTCTTAAAATAAAAAAAGCTTTATTTTTTTTCCCTTGACGCAAATGTAATAAGTTATTATAAAGCATGTTTTATTGAAGTGACTCATTTCAGTTGGAAAAAGAAATTCTGTATATATTAACTTTCACGAAAAGCCTAGACCTTTAAGAAGGTAGTCCAAACCATTTGAGGAGACAGGCACGTAAGGCAAAAAGGAAATTAATTTCCTGGCACTTGAGGTTTTATGTGTTTCTTTTTTTATCTCAGTCAGACCATATTATAGGTTGCTTAATATTTAATACTGCAAATTATTTGACCTAGGTAGGCACAAAAAGGCTCAAAACATTCAGAATATCAGTCAAATTACAATCAATGGGCATTGCTGAGGTTTATTAAAACTCATGTGGTTCACTTACCCAAAGAGCTTTCTGGCATCACAAGAATGACACACTAGCATCACTTTTAACATCTTAAAAGATTAAACAAAAATATTTTTAGCGCAGGACAACTGCTGTACACAGAAAAACATTATATTCAGTCTATAAATGAACAATAAAATAGCTATCTACTATTTTATTGTCCTTTTCAAGCACATCAGACATGCAGCTAGTGACTTCAATGTATCCCAGTCTAAGGTAGATACCATTGAAATCACTGTCTCTATGTGATGGTTCTTACTATGTACGAGTACGAAGGATTCTACGGTATCCTTCAGCTAGACTTAAGGACAATTGCCCCATATTAGATTGTCTAGATGCTCCAAACCTGCCCCAGAAGCTGTCATTTGAAATTCCAGTCCTCACTTCAGAAATTGTGTACTATAAAGCCTATAAACACTAAACTCTTTGGAAAACTGGATCTTAATCTTCCTACAGAATACCAGTATTACCAGTGGTTTTGGGGGACTTTCAGACGTCTATAGTCCTGCCACCCAGACGTCTAGGGCCAATGCAGGAAAGGATATTCTGAGCTGAAAATCTTTTAAACTCTAGTTTTTCTCTCAAGCACTCTAGTATGATTGAAAAAAATGTGAAACAGATTTCTGCTGTATAAAATGGAAAATCTGCTCTTCTAGGAACTACTTCCTCACGATCTACCAAAAGATCAAAAAATGAATGAAGTTGAAATGGAATATGCTCAGGGGAATTAAATTTGTAAAAGCATTGCAGCAATTTGTGAAGGTTCACCCCCCTACCCCAGTTTGCTTCCTACTGTAGCATATAGACAGAGTTTCATGCTGTAAGCCAGCAGAAGGAATTATAAAATTAAACTAGAAGGAGGAAAATCTCCTCAGAGACAGCAAGATTCTTCTCCTCATAGTTCCTCAAAATTTGATGGCTTCTCACATTTCCATCTGTCTGTCACCATCCATCTCTTTTATGCTACACCTCAAGTGCACATACTTGGTTTAAAGGATACTGCAAAGTCAGGAACAGAGATTAGACACGACACCTACGAACACAATTTTTCCTCTCAAGAAAATGAAAAAAAAAATAGTGTGGTCGGGGAAGAAAGGGTTTGGCATGAAGGCTACAAACCTTTCCATAGTGTCTGAAAGATATACAACAGAGAACATACATTACACACTGGAAAACTGTAATCTGATGAACAGAAATCCTTCTCTCGTATTTTACAAGTTACATAAATCAGGGAATCAACAGGGGCATAGTAGCTTCCTTGGCCTTACTTTTATAGTTCTTGTTATGATGAACATATTCCTAAACAAGAGTAATTAATTTAGAATTGCTAAAATCAGTGAAAAGTTTCAGAACTTAATAGAACTTTCTTGTAAGTTAAGTTTTAAAAACAGAAAAGCAAAAATGTGATATGTTCCTAGGATTAAAATTCATTTGCCAAGATCCACACAGACTGATTTTTTTATAGACAAGTTACAACTCCCTAAAAATATGCCTGTTTAATGGAAATACAAATGTTGGTACAACTTAAGGAGGGCAAGTACCATAAATAGAGAACAAAGAGATTTTATAGTCTTTTCCAGGTGTTCTCTTCAGAATTGCTTTCTTTGGCAATTCTTCTTTTCAGTTTCCCATAATGTTAATTAGCACCTCACTCTCAGCTTTTGGGTATATGGGTTTATTTCACCACCTTCATGTTTTTCACAGTTAGAGAATCATCATCCTTTGCTTGGCCAGTAGTATATTTTTATATTCAGGGAAAGGATAACGTTAGCAGCAATTCTTTTCACAGAAGCTCAGAATAGCTGGCAACTGTAACGATTGCCTAGTCCAACCTCACCCTGCTCGAGCAGGGTCAGCTAGAGCAGGTCGTTCAGGGGATTGACTCCAGTTTTGAACACCCCCAAAAATGGAGAGTCTACAACCTCTCTGAGTAACCTGCTCCAGGGTTTGATCAGCCTCACCATCCCAAAGTTTCTACTTTTGTTTAAATAGAATGTCTTGCACTTCAGTGAGTGCCTACTGCCTCTTGTCCTTTGGCTTTTAACTCTATGCGGGTAAAATTGAAGGCTCAAGTGCCACAAAATGGAGCAGTGCATTAAAACATATAAAGAGGGTAAAGTATCAAAGAGCTGATCAACCAACAGATCAGAATGGTCATACCACCATTGTATATAAAGACCCACTTTTCACACAAGTAACGTGCAATTTTGTTAAACAAAACCATGTCAAAGACTCCTATTTTGACCTAGCTAGCTAGGGAACTGCTCCCCCAGATTTTCAGTCTGAATTTAGTGGGGATTGAGCTGCAGTACTGTCACATATGATGTGATTGTCTCAAAAGTGTATGACTTTCCATCATAAGTTTTGTGAGCAGCAGGATCTTGAACATGGAATTCAATATGGTCAAATGTCATGCTGAACAGAAATCTTGCTTCTTTTCAGTAATGATACAAGACATAACTCCAAAAACATGCTTTTCCAGAAGAACTAGGGAAAGGCTTACTTATTGGATAAGGTGAGGTTTAGAAATGAACCACAGGCATAAAATTATTTTTATTTTAAAATAAAAATATCCTGTATCTTCAGTAGAGAAGATATTACATTTGCTCTTTTTTCACTAGTGACCTGCAAAAGGGAAAAGAAAATCCTACCTTGGGTGTTGCACTTAGTATTTGACAACATATGTAAAATCACACAGCTGGATAGACTAAACCTCCTTATTTAATGATTACGTATCTAAGAGATTTCTTTTACATATTGGTTCAACTAGCACTCAGCAAACACTGTGCTCATGGTATGCACGCCTATATGCTACTTTCTGACAAAAGAATATTCATAAGTAGTTATTCTGTGAAAATGTTAGATAGGTATATCCAGTCCAAAGAGCCTTTTGTAAGATACGGATATGTTAGTCAGGCACAAATTCTGATTAGAGGCAGCCTCTTTTTCACAAACCAAGCTCTCAACTTTGTGCTAAATATGTGTCTAAAATTACATTTGAGATCCTCCTCCCTTGATATATTTAATTCATTTTAGCATCACAGCTTGTCTATACCATTTCCTTATCTAAAATTGCTCGCTCATCTTTGCACCTTTGCAATTCGGAAAGCAGAAGAAAAATGGAAAACTTCATAGACATCAACTTAATAACATGTTTCACGAACACTGCCAGGGATGGTGACTCCACCACTTCCCTGGGCAGCCTGTTCCAATGCTTGACTGCTCCTTCCATGTAGAAATTCTTCCTAATGTCTAACCCGAACCTCCCCTGGTGCAATTTTAGGTCATTTCCTTTTGTCATAGTGGTAGTTATTCTGGAGAAGAGACCGACCCCCCACCTCACTACAGCCTCCTTTCAGGTAGCTGTAGAGAGCGATAAGGTCTCCCCTGAGCCTCCTCTTCTCCAGACTAAATAACCCCAGCTCCCTCAGGCGCTCCCCACAAGATCTGTGCTCCAGCCCCTTCATCAGCTTCGTTGTCCCTCTTTGGACACAACTCCAGCACCTCCATGTCTTTCTTGTAGTGAGGGGCCCAAAACTGAACACAGTATTTGAGGAAACTAAGCACAGGGAAAATACGTCCCATCAAGCTCCTTTGTGAAACATCATCCTATCTTCACCTGAAAAACGAAAACGGAAACAGACCTCATCTCTGCCACTTCTTCTCTTCTCTCTCCTTTTCCGTGCTCTCACCAAAAATTATTTGCTTTTTTTCTTTACTGTCCATGAAAACATGACGTACATAATTATAAAAAGTTCCATATGGACACATGAATTACAAATATGAAACGAATGTTGCAATGTGATGTATCACAGTAATGTCACGTATCATCACAAAACACACATCTATGCAAATATGCACAAAAAAAAGAGAATTTGAAGGAAAAAAATTTCCAATCTAAATAAAAAAAATACGAAATTATGGTCCCACTGAAGTTAACAGGAATTCAGCTGGCTTTACTGGAGTTACTGATGGAGTTTCTATGTGCAGTCTTTATGAATATAGGTGAAAATAAGTTGTTTGAATACTGTCAAATCCTGGAAATCTAGTCCTTCTTTACCAGCAGGCTATAAGTGACAACACATATTATCAAAACTAACTTATGTTATCCATGTCTCCCTTTTCAAATTAGATGTCCTTTGATCAGCAAATTTCCCGAAAGCCTCCTGGCTCTACGAACTATTGGCTTTATTTAAGACACTATTAATATGATCATTTTGCTTGGGGAGAAAAGATTAGCTATGATTCCCTTGGAGTCACAGCTTGTTTGCTTCTCTCCAAGAAAATCATCTGTTATGCCTGCTTATGTCATTTGTGTGTTCCCAATAGCCAGGGTTCAGTGTTGCACGGGCATGCAACAAAGGAGGCTTTGAGCGATCTGAATTAAGACAAAACTTGGTGTTTTCTCAAAATAAACAAAACAAACAAACCAAAAGAAGATGTGATTGAAAAGTTCTTTATTGTTCAGTTTTCCACATGTGTGTGTCTAATCTGTTCTACTCTTCATTTTGAGTCTGTCTTTGGCTTGCACGTGACACTCCTGAGATGGGGTGCAATCCTAGGATTGTGCAGCTGCAGTGTAGGCATCTAAGTGAATATGCAGAAATTTCAGGGATTTTTTTCAGCTAATCCAAACTACAAAAATGCACTTTGGGAATGAAGTTCTTTACCTGAGACTAGATCTTAGGTCATTACCAGCCATTTTCTGTTAGTGGGAATATGCTACTGGACACTACCCATTTCAAATGATACACACTTTAAATAATGTGAAGATACAAATTAAGCAGATCTTTCATCTTCTGTAAGTTGCACAGTATTTTCTCTTAATAAAGGAATGAGTTTGATTTGAGTGAGAGGGAAAAGATGCTTTGAGGCAATTTCCTTGCCTGCTGCACTTGCAAATTCAGCAGTGGGACAATTTTTATCAGGCAGACCCTGTTCAAAAGAATGTGCAATTTGTCAGACAGAAGCAGAATGTGGCCTTCCATTTCTCTGTACACTGCTAAACTTTCCACACAAGAAGGAACACTGTAAGCTTACCAAACCTGCACCCCCAACATGTCATTGCTGGGAGGAGTTCAGTTCCCAGCTCATTCAAATGTTTGCCCTTTCTGTTGAGACTGCACGCCAGGTGGCTAAGTCCACTGCTCACTAAACTGATGTTAATACAAGATGCTTCACACTTTGTTTTCTATGTTTCTCATGGTAGAGGGAGCACATGAATGATTGCTCTCAATAAAGCAAGGTATGCTTTTAATCATTAAAGACCTGGAAATAAACAGATTTCCTTCCAGGACTCAGATGCTGGGCTTTCCTATGGCTTCCACCATCTAGTGGGAAGATGAACTTCAGGGATACAAAACCTGCAGAGTGACTCCTACGTTAGTTTCTGTCTTTGTGAGCAAAGAAAGCTGCGTAACTCAGAAATTTCTATGCCTTGCTTACTTTTGGTTGGTGTAATGGTCTTTAGGCAGTAGGTAGCATCCCTCAGCTTGCAGCCATTGATGTGGAGATTGGTCCTTTGAGCTGGTGTAAATAACTAAACTAAGTGCCCATGACTATCTGGATCAAGATCAGAAGAATATAAATGTACTTATTAAATCCTGATGAATATGTAGCAGTACAACATCTACTTATAGTTAGTGCCTACAAGGAAGGCAGCCCAGCAGTGAACTTAATAAAGGTGGGAGCAAAAACAGAGAAAGCAATGTGCATTTCAGAGCACTTAAGTATTCCCAAGTGGCATCAGTGTACATGTATCTTTCATAGACTTTGCATTCTCACAAAATGACAGGAAAATGTCCTTGGAGAAAAGATCTTCTAATGCCATACGCCATGTAAGATTGCTGGGCGTCCAAAGCATTCCTTGAGCACCAGGACAGCTAGGACTAAAGAGTTTTGGACCTTTTTTATTTTGGTTACACTTAAAACTTTGACATACAGCAATTTTAACAATTATGAAGCTGAAAATTCCATTAAAATCTTTTTTTTTCACTCCTCAGAGCTAAACCAGACATAAATAACGGAAAGATGCAGAAAATGGTCATTTATAACCCTTCAGAAAACTTTGATTAGTTGCCAAAATGGATTTTTTGTTTGTTTTCTTTTTTTCTTTTTTTCTTTCTTTCTTTCTTTTTTTTTTTTTTCTTGGAGCCTCTCTTCAACTGCTTTAGGCTACCAGGAACCTCCCCAAAGAAAAACAGAACAACTCAGCTATTCTAAGATGGCTGTGATTTTCTGAATACTAGATGTGCTCAGATTTCACTTCTGTCATTTTAAAATTGCAAGAGCTTTGAAATGGCTGCAGGGATCTAAATCCATTTACTCTTTTTGCATTTTGCTTTTAATAGAGTAAAAGCAAAGAAGTAAATGCAATACCCTCATCAGCTACAAATCAGAAACACACTTTCTGAATACCAGATGAATGTGAATTTTCCATCAGTACCTTTTTAACTTGTATGGAAAAATAGGTAAAATATATGTACTTTTGGTAGCTTTATGAAAATGGTCTCAAAGATTCTACTCAGTGACATCTATGATGTAAGAAAATATTAACTAAAAATATCTGCAGAGAAAATCAGTGAATAGCTTTAATGTATCTTAATACAGTTCCATTACACTAAGACAAGGAGTGCGCTGATGACAAAAGGGTTCCTACATGGCAGTCTGGATATTTTATTCCTTGCATTTATAAAAGCTGGTTGTACCAGTTGTAATTTCTTCTTAGTAGAGGCAGGAATACATAACGCTTTCAGTGATACCATTTTAGCTATTCCTTCATTCAGACTTTTGGAGTGCTTTGTTTTTTTAAAGGATTCAACAGTCACCACAGCAAATAATAGTGTTTCCTCATGTTTCATAAACAAAAAATAAATATATAATCACATCCCTAAACCACATATGTAAAGCATGTTCCTTGTGGGTGTGCCAAAAGAGCACTAACATAGAGTCAGTAGACAGATCTTTTCACAGATAGACAATATAATCATGTTTTACCCTCTTAGCATTAACTTCAGGACAATTTTCTCTTTGTTAGTCACCTTGGACATCCGGATCAGAAGCGAAAGAAGAGACAATTCACGCAGGCTGGCATAATCTGAAGAGAAAACAATCTGTATTACTGAAATATTCAGGGAAGTTCATGATACTCCACTAGCCAAAGTAGATAAAGGCAAACAACAACTTTTGCATGTGTGGAATTGCAAAAGCACAGACTTTGCTCTCCAATAGAAAAGCGGATAAAGAGGATTGTGCTTTGGATAAGTCCAACTCTTCTTTACTACTATTTCCCTGTGAAATCCTACTCATCATGTGGATTCATCATGGAGTACGCCACATCCCCAAAATCTGCTCTACGTAGAGTTTGCAGGAACCTGTCCCTTTCTTCACCAACACTGACGAAGGGCTGTCGTGGCTGAAGCTCCAACCTTTATCAAAACATGTGCAGAGTAACCTGCTTTCCCTGGCAGCACCCTGTAGGTCAGACTGTCTTCTAAGTACCTCTCTAGGACTGGTATCAGCTTGCTGCTCATTCACAATGGGATGGATTACCTTCATACAACTCTACGAGATCCCCAACTTCCACCCACTTAGAGGCCACGTGGAGATTGTCCCACCTCATTTTCCAGATTTTCCACCTTTCAGGTGAACCCCAGTGGAATCTTTGCTCTTCATCTATTTTTCTATAAGTTAAATTACTAAAGGTAGTGATTAATCCAAGAGACGCAGGGTTGCTGCTCCGGGAACCAAAAACTACTGGCCTCCCCTTACCACACCAAAGCCTCCTTTGCACTGGTTAAACAAGAACTGCACTCATCTACAAGAAACCCAAAACTCCTGTGTAATTTTTTTCCCCAGTCTTTGGATCCCAAAGTTGACTTGTTTCTTTCTCATGGCATTGATTGGAAGACCAGGTTGCCAAGGCACTAGATAAAAACCCAACCCCATCAAGTCCATCGCAAACTGTCAGTAGTTTGGGCAGACTTCAGAAAATAATGCAAGTTTCTGACCTAGAAATAAGCAGGGCAAGGGGGAGAGGAAGCAACTTGGACGTGTTTCAGGGAGGCCGTTTTTTTGGCTCGAGAAACAATATCTTACATGTATGAAATGTTTTTCTGCGATTAAATTGTTATGTATTCTTATGTAATACAAATGGTATTAAAATATACCATCCATCTGAAGTCTCCAGGCAACCGCTAGATTACAGAAAACATCACAGCACAGGAAATTATGAAAACATTGATCTAATAAAATGATCTTCTTCCCTTCTGATTTTTGCTTAATTCTTGTTTTTAATTTTCATATAATCCCACACTGTTTCTTTTAAGTCATTCCAATGATTTGCATGTGTAAATCCAGCTCTGATACTTTTGTCCAGGGGAAAGCATCCATCAATCAAAATAAAAGTTACACAGAATCACAGAATGGTTGAGGTTGAAGGGATTTCAGACACAAATTTCCAGCATAATTCCCTTTCTTTAGAAAAGAAACAGAAAACAATTATATTTCACATGTGTAATTGCCCTGATTCATGAATTCTCATTGATATTCACATTTTACAAGATTAGTAATGCAGCCTACTGTAAAACTGATTCTAGTGCAGAATTTACATTTTGTCATCAACTCAGAAATGCAACACGTTATATATAATACACACACACACTATGTATATATATATGTGTGATTGAGGTGATGAGGTTACATAAATATATACACAGGCATATGTTGTACTTAAGTATAAACCTGCTGTTAACTTTTAGTGGAGTCGCTATATACTTGATTTAAAAATGATTTATTTTTACAGTCTCTCGCAAAACGAGCCATCATTTTTTTCTGCGCTTTATCAGCTCAAGCAGAAAATTCACGCAGCTCCGGCCCACGTACAGCGAACAAGTCCTAAACGTTTCAGCGGGCTACGCCACGTCCTAAGGCAGCACTGCAAAGGCTGCGTTTCCACAACGCGCTTCTTCAGCCCGGAGAAGTCAGAAACGAGGATGAGAAGCGGCTTCGCTTCCGACGGTTGAAGGAGGTTCAGCCACAGCCACAGCAAGGATCGAGAACCTGAATTCGCCTTCCCCACCGCGGTAAACGAAACCGAAGGACGGTCACTTTGAACTCCTGAACGAGCAGGCTTACCCGAGGGCTGAGCCGCACTTAACGTTGTTTTAAAGCGCAAACGAG
>NW_010588172.1:0-39932 GCF_000705375.1 Tinamus guttatus | reverse complement strand
CCTGTTCTTTTCACAAGCTCTATTGCTTTTCTCAGACCTAATCCATGCTGGGATGGTCTGACTATCCATGACCTAGCTTTTTGATTTGGGGGAAAGCAAACTTAAATGTAGCCTGTGCTTTGGAAGAGCCTTGAGCTGATTCTACATGTGCCTCCTGTAGTCTTAGAAAAAGCTGGTATTCTACAGTAAAGTGACTGAATTTGATAGGGCACAGTATATCTGACTTTACAGCTTGTAGTAAGTCCTGGAGGATATTAACGAAATGATGCTGTTATCACACAGTAGTCTTCATGTTACTTTCTTCTGAGAGAAAAAAAAATTAAAAAGCTTAGAACAACATTTTTTGAATTGATGGTGCTACTTCAGTTGTTAAGTCAGTGTGTGCTATAAGTGCCAAAATTCACAGTGACATAAGATTTTCCGACATAAGCATCCTCCCTATTACATCTAATTTGCTGCAGCCAAAGTTTAAAAATAACAGAGAAACTTTACTACTTTTTGGTTCCAATGTGGAAAATCTAAAAGGTCGGTAGAAGTTGGTAGTCCTACTCTTCTGAAAGTAACTGAATGCACTAGGAAGTTTTCATACGTAGGCAGTAAGATGTCTCTTCACTGTATTTCAGACTGTCATACGAACATGGATTATGTATTCACAAACCAGCAACCAAAAGCTCTCTGTACCTTGTTAACATCCTCTCAGCAATAAAATTTTGAAAAATTTGGGAATTATGTTTTTGCTAAAATCTGCACCCTTTAATAGGGATTCCTCAAAGAAAGCAGGTAGGATGGATCCCAAAGAATATGGATAAAATAAGTGTTATTCAAACAAAGGAGCTTGAAATGCAGTTGTAGACAGCGTGGTTGTAAGCAAATGACTGATTGCTTTGGGTCAGTATTTCCACCATAAATTTGATGCCAGTAATTTATGCTTTGGCAGTGAGAAGCTGCTCAGGCTGAAAATTGGCATGAAAGAACTAAGTTTAAGGAGTGATAATAAATAGATTTATTCAACGGGAGCTATAAAACTTGCACGTAATTTTCAGGAGGTGGTTTGACAGAAAGCTCAGTACAGCATAGAAGAGCTGTATCCAGGTTTTACACTTTCTTTCTCTTTCAACCTGTTGAAAGTGTGTCTGTTGTAATCCAAGGCAAACCATGGAAAAGGTAAGCCAAACGGGGCTCCTGCTGTGCCACTTTTGGATGCACAGTTGGGAAGCAGTCCAGGATTCTCCCTGGTAATGCTGCAGTGTCACGTGTAGTCTGAAACCTCAATACTAATGGCATTGTCACTCATCAAAGTAGAGGGGAAGCTGCATGGAATGGACTTATTCCTGAGTTCCGATGTCTTGTTTGCTGAATTTCCACTCTAACTACTCTCCATATAGATAGGTAACTGGTTATATTCTTTCCAAAATCAGGCAATTTGCTCTTCGCAGATAAAATTGTTTAAAAAATACTTGAGAACAGCAAGTACAAAAGTAACTGCAGCTGGTTGCATCTTCACATGTGGTGACAGGTGCATGAGTTTTGTGTAAAATTCACACACTTGGGTGGCTTCGTAGTTGTGCTAAGAAGCTGTTGTACTTGATTTTTGAATTAAATTTGCCTTTTTTCAGATGACTTTTTTTTGTATGGCCAACTGCAGGTTCATGCTTGGCTCTAAGTCATATGTGCTCATCTTTAAATAAGATGATTATGATAAACTTACAATACTGTAATAAATAATAAAGAATTTTCCCAAAATTCACTGGGCTGTGACCATGTCAGGATTTCCCTTTATGTGCTTATAAACTTAAACCAGGTCCAAGCCAGAGCTAATAGAAAACTGTGTATGCATAAACTATTTTATTGGACCTTTTTAATATCTGACAAATATTAGTGAAGCTCACTGTGGAAGGCCAGAGTTGAGTAAGGTTTCTGCAGACTCCAGCAAGTACATAGGGGAATGGCAGAGCTGGAACTAGAACCTGGGCTTTCTTGACTTCTACACTGTGATTTAAGTCTCTAGAAGACAGTTGTTATATCTGGTGCATGTGGCACTGATGTGATGTTTAAATGAGGTCTACCAGAGCAAACAGAGGTTGTACTTGATGGCCTGGAGGTAAATCTTGTCCTAGTCAGCTGGTTTCATGTAGATGTCTTAGCAGGACTGATTCTTACAGGAAACTGAGTATAGGGAATGTAGGAGCGTTCTGGATCAATGTATGTGACGCAGAGCAGGTTGTTTGCTTTAGCACTTAACCAATATCAATGTGGGCTGAACTTATGGGTGCCCCAGAGTATGTTTTTGGTCACTGTCCCATTCATATCTGAACTTCTGATTTCTAGGTAGCAGACGCAAAGGGTGTTGTAATTTGTGTTTAGTTTGTTGTCTAAATGTCTTGCTATGGATAGACCTTACAAAAGAAGAGATGTCTCTGTGAAACAGAGGAAGAGATGTGAAGCTTGGCTCTGCTAGCAAGTAACTGCAGACCAGAAGGGGAAACATGAGGAGGCAGAGAAAGGAAGCACAGCTTTTTAATGGGAGTTTTTTTTTTTTTTTTAAACACTAATAAATTATGCCATAGATGAAAGAACCTTGCAGCTGTCAGGTCATTTGTAATTTGAAGCCCTGGAAATGTTTAAACAGAATGATTTTTCATAATCACGTTCTTGAGATAATTGATGTAATTCTGCTACTTAATTTACCAACTGAAGCTTTATTAAAGTTTTTTACGTGTTCTAGAGAAACAAGCAGAATATTGCTTGGAAAATGTGTGATAGGATGCCTTTCTTGTAAATCTTTGGAAAGCTCACTTGCTTCCATTTCTCACCTTTATTTATTTATTGTCTGTGTTAATTATGTCCATGGTTACTCTTTCTTTTCTCTGGCTAGTATGCTAATGTTCTTCTGAGATCTTTTGCTAAAGATCCTTTCTTTCTGCTAGTTAACATCTGCAGCACTTATGTAGGTGTCAGCCAGGATTTTTCAGTGCTCAGATCCTTCTAAGTTGCAACAAATTTGTAATGGCTGTTAGCTTAGAGTATTTCAGTTTTGTACGTGTGACATCCAGAATCTGGAAAATTGGAGCAGTATAGTATGCCGGTGCCATGATCCCACTCAGTTTCCTTCAACCCAGTCTGGTCAAAATATTATATATTCACTGTGCAACTGGTTGACAGCAACATTGCACTGCTCTAACTTCTGAAAAGTCTTTGCTTTTTTTCTGGGTCACTTTGTGGTACATATATAACTTTTTTGCATGTAAATTTAATTGTTTTCCAAAGTGTTGAGTAACTAGCAACTTCACTAACTTGTGCATTTCTCAGCCTGTTCCTCTAGAAATTCTGATGAGTTTAGCCCATAATATAAATTTTAGCATAAAAATGGTTGCTAACATGAATGCTTGCAAAAAAATTGTATTTTACCTTTAACCTTAAATGAATTTACAGCTCCGTATTTCCTGGAAAGAAGGGAACTTACTGCAGCCTGATAGAGACTGATCAGAGCTACATTTACATTTGCAAGTAGTAGGACCCCAAACCAAGCTAAAATTTCTGGGGTAGTGCAGACATTAAGAGAACCTCTAGAGAGGGGACTGTAGAGCCCCTTCCTATATATTTACTGTATATACTTACTGAAATTATCTTAGCTAGTGGGGAAGTGCTTCTCTTTCTAATGCTGGAAGCCTCCGTCATGCAAGGACTCATGGCCGTGCTCTGCTACATTTGCGAATCTTCAGAGGATTAGAGCTTAGCTGTTCTTTTTACTTTCCACTTCCACTTTTTTTCTTTTTCCTTTCAGCAGACAGTGGTTTCTTTCTGGGTGACCTGGCAACATTAGAGAGCTGGCGTATTTGAGTAAAACACATGCCCAGTAATGTGATGGGCTTAAAAAGACCTATGGTTCCACGTTGGAAACTCTTTTTTTTCTTATTTTTTTGGTCATAATATATACACTTCTGTGCTTTCTCAAATCACAGTGACAGACTGGTGTTTTCTTATTACTTCTAGAATGGTTGCTTGGGAAAAGCACCACTGCTGTGCTGGCAGAATCCAGGATATTTTATTGAAATGCAGGATTACTCTGGCTGTCCTTTTACTTCATTTGTTCCTGGCTACAGCAGGCAAAGGTAAGACACATTTTTCCTGTTCATCTAGTGTTGATATTCCAAATAAACAGCACTAGCTTTGGTGAGTGGAACTGTTGGATGTATTCAGAATAGGCAAGTTTCTACCTTCTTGAAGTCAAGGGTAATAATTGCCATTAACAGAAAAAAGAGCCGGTGCTCAGTGCTTTTGGTATACGCACTCTATATTTTCACTATTTGTTTCTTGGAGCAAAGTTACTCAGTAATTACTTTTGGAGTAAGGATCAGGAAGGAGGGTAAGCACAATATGTAATAGCAAGGCAAATTATTTCCTGGCTAGTTCTTGAATTGAAAGTATTACTATTTTCAGAACATCTCTTTAACTCTTTCGCAGTGCTCTTGGGCAAACACAAGATGCAAAGAGAAGAATTGAGTAACATAACAGAAGTATTTTGCACTATTAGCTGATTACTCTCTGGAAAATGCTATCTTTGGAAACAGTGAAATATAATTAAAAATAAGGATTTTAGTGAGGATATTAGAATAATGCTGGAGATAGGTAACCTTTTAAAGTTTTATCTGGCCTGCATAGAACATCTGAGAAAACAAATGCTTCAAATTTCATTAGTAGGGGAATGCAGGAGAATGTGAGCTTCGTCCAGAGAGCTGTGCCTACCTGGTGCTACTTGCCTCACTGTCTTTCTGGTCTATATTTTGACATCACATCATCATGAGTTTTTGAACAATTCTTGCTTGCTATCACAAAGTGTTCTGGCTATTCCAGTGCAGAAACTATTATGGGAGATGGGGTAAAAAGCATTAAGAACCTTTTATCAGGGATTACTGCCTGAATATTAGAACCAGAATAACTTGAGGTGGGGGAGAGTTTTACCTGTTCAGCTTTGCTCTACCTGTGCGTGGGTCAATATGTAACACCTCCTTCACTGAACTTGGCTGTGTATGTAAATATGGCTGGGGAAGAGGTAGCAAGGTGCAAAGTATTAATAGAATACTTCAACAGAAGTAACAGAAATCATATATTTCAGTTTGAAAGTATGTGTTCTTTATATAGCAGTGAATGAAAAATGAATACATCTTTATAGTAAAAAAAAATTTATGTAATTTACATGGTGCTGCTGTTTATGTATGAGGTACAATGAAGTCAGCAACATGTATTTCATTCAGCAGAGTCAAGTGCAGGCAGAGTCAAATATTTAGAAACTGTGAAGTCTTCAACTTTTTGTGAAGAACGGTTGTGACATATTTTAGAAGGCATACATTTAGATTTAAGATGTTTGTAGTATTACTTTAATGGACTGTAGCAACTCAAATGTGACAATCGTGTATATAAATTAATGACTATTGCTATTACTAGTAAAGAGCCAGATGGTGAAGACTCATAGAAACATGAACATTTTTACTCAGGAAAATGTTCAGCTGTATTAATCTTCAACTATATGAATGTACTAGCTATACTAATATAAGAAAAATAATGCTGTTGCTTAGATACTGGAAGTATCTGCTTCTCTGTGTCTAATTCTTATTAGGTATAGATGTAAATCTACTCTGGGTAGAGATGCCAATTGCCACTACCAGAAATTCTTTGAAAAGAGAAAGTTATGTTTTGGTTTTGCATTACTTTGTCATTCTCAGCAAGCTCATTTTAAGTTAAGCATTATTTTTGAAACTATGTGCATAGACTCCAGCTCTCTTTAATGCTTGAGAGAACACCCTTGCTTGTGCTCTCAGTTATAGTGAGTGTAAAAAATAAATAAATAAATAAATAAAAAGTTCCCAGTTCTTGAATCTGCTAGATGACTGTATTAACAAGGAACAGTTTGCCATTCCGAAAGAGGTTAAGTGTCTGAATACAGCAAAAGCTATTGAAAATAGCTGTCAAATATTATTGCCTGGATTATATTTTAAATTTGAAGAGTGAAGGAAAGGAAATTCCAGGTGAATCTGTTATGGCAACAGTGTTGTTGTCTTTGCTTGTTGATAGGATTTGTAAATATTGTGATAATTATGAACTTAATATTGAGGGTGTTTTTTTATATGCTGTACTGTTTTTCTTGTTATCCTGGAAGTATTACGAGCAAACTTGCTGTTACACTGCCTTTTCCATGGCGTAATGATAAAGTTATGTTTATGGCCAGGTTTCTGAATGTGACTTGTAATACCCAGGCCCAAAGGAGCTAACTGTAAGCCCAGAAAGTCCTTGTAAGACCACAGCCAGTTTCAACTCTTTACTGACCATGGGCCACAACTCCTAAGTATCATTAATACTGATGATAAATGCTAAGTAACAGAACTTCCATGGGGTTTAAAGCAATGTTGCCTCCTGCTTATGTTATGTGCACCCACATGGCTGTGGACTAGGCCAAGGTGCTGTTGATGATTACCTTCTAAATAATTTAGCTCTGAACTGTGCTTCTTCCATACGGAATAGTGAAGTTCGTTTCCTAACAGTTGTTAGAATTTCTTTTGTGCTTTTTCAAAAGCAATCTTTTGCATAGTGCATAGTAAAATTTCCAAGCTTTCCCTGGAATGATTCAGGTCATACTCAGATCTGTCCTGTAGCTTTGCCACCCATTTTTGGTGCCTCACTTTTGGAACTGTTTTTTGGCCAAAGCGGCTCAGGCATTGGCCTTCTTATAAGCTTCAAGCAGTGAAGTCAGGTCTTGTTAAATTCAGTCCTCAAGCTCAGGAGCTAATACAGATTAACTGTGGTCTTTCTGAATTGCTCTTCAAAGTACAGCAAAAGGATCATCAACAGGCCTGATCTCTTGATGAAATAAAGCATGAAATAGGGATTTGTTTGGGATTTATTTGTCCTCAGGATCAGGTCTGATGATGATATCTAAAGTTTCAATGTTTCTGCTCAAATATGGACTTCTAATTTTTAAAAATCAGGGTCCAGGATAACTTAAAGTGACTTTATATTCTGCGGCTTTGTCATGACTCTGACTTAGGCAATCACTTTTGCTATCTTTGTATGCTCAGGATCACATACTGGAATTTGGGAGGATACAGGAATCATGCAAGTATGCTTCCTATATATGCTTTCTGAGACACAGCAGCTACATGCTATCTTCCAAAACCTCTAGGGTAGCTCCAACTTAGTAAGGAAAGATAATTATTTTTCTATGGAGAGCCTGTGTCACAAGTGTTGACATATCTAGTTCTATACATAGTTAGTTGTTTCCTTTATAAAACCAAGTTTCCTAATGATCTGTCTGAACTGGAAGGTGGCAGACTTACTCTAAAGGTAATAAGTCTACAGATGATGCATTTGCCTCTGCATCCAAAAGTCACCACTTCTTTGACATTTCCCATCTCAGTGTCTTCCTCACCTCAGGTTTAAGTCATACTTTAGAAGAAGTGTGCTTCTCCCTTGCCAGCCTGCCCAGAAGCATACTAAGTATAATCTTGGCATAACTGTCTGGTAATTAAGAGTTTTTGCCTACAGCTTCAGCCTGTCCGTGAGAGTTTCTCTGGTTCCGTTGACCTCTAGCCTCTTACGGTGCTTGCATAGGATCATAGAATGCTTAAGGTTGGAAGGAACCTCTAGAGGTCATCTAGTCCAACCTCCCTGCATATGCATGATGAACATTATGAAAGATACCTACAAGTTTATGTGGATTAGTGTCAGAAGGGGAGTCTAAAGGCTATAATACGAACCAGGAAGCGCTTGCCACTGGCTTTCTTTGAAACTGCATTAAAAAGTTTATGATTTGAAATTTTTCCCAATAACTTATCAATTGAGCAGAACTTAAAAGTCAGGCAAATTTCTTCATTCAGGATTGGCCTGAGGAAAGCTGGTGCTCTGGTTGGTTGAAAAAAGCTGGTTATGATCATGAGAGCCATTTAGGACTATTTATGAATGTGACACACCTGGGGGAAAAAATTAAACTGACTTCAAGTTGGCTGGGAAATGTATCTTGACAGGGGAGTGAATATATTGACTGATCCTTTAGTGCAATCCACCCCTGACTACTCATGATTAGTCACATACTGTGCCTTGCGGGTACATAAAAGCTCTGCGTGTTTTGATAAATTAATGTCATCTTAAAGCTGTCAGTAACATGGACTCTTACACTGCCTGAGCATCTACCAGCCTATTTCATTTCTCCTTTCAGTTCATGTCCCATGGGAGGCTTTTTTAGTTTTCTCTGTTGTTTTTGTTGCTGATAAATTTAACATAAAGCAAGCAATCAGTGATGTTTGTACAGTGATAATGTGCATTTTTCAAAAAATAAAACTCATCCTCATCTCCAAAGAGCTTGCATGCAAATCCAAAAAAGTGTTTATTGCCTTATAGTGGGCCAAAGGGGGTATTTATAAATACTTTATTTAAGATGGTCAGTATCTGGTGTTTGGGGCATTTCTTGGCACTACATATTTTACCAGCATTTATTTGGTCAGAGACCTTATTCTTATCAGTAAGTTTACTCTTAACACCACAAATTATATTTAATGGCACAGCTGAACTTCAGGTTGCCACCCTTTTAAGGCCTGAGTGGATTTGATATGGCAGAGACCAGATGTGTCTGCCACTATGAGCTGTGGTAGAGAAGAGGGAATGGGGCTGGATGGGACTAAAGTTAAAACAAGTGAGAGGCTCCAAACCACGCTTCCTTCAAGTTACAAAAGCTCTCATTCTGTTCCAGAATATAGTGATCTTCCACCTTTCTTGCTGAATTTACAGCAAAGAATTTAAGAATTACAGGATGGGAAAGAAAGAGCATGAGGAAGTATGACTGTAGAGCTCAGAGAAACAGCATGCATGTCTGGGAGGTGAGAAGGCAGTCATAGCTAGAGTTTATTTTTCTAACTCTATTTCTGCATTTTATCCAGTGACTATAAATGTGAAATATCTGTGCAGTGCTGGGAAGGGGAGCCAGAGCCTGCAGTTATGTCTTTGCAGAGGGCTACACAGTGATATTCTCCCTTGTGCATGGGTTTTAACTTCAAGGTCTTCATGAGCAGCTAAATTGATTAACTGCCTCCAAATTTGTCGCCCCTGCCCACCAAGGATGCGAGTGTATATATATATATATTTTAATGTGTTATATAAATACCTAAAAGAATTATCATAAGGAACCATGAAAAACTCATATAGAAAGTATATTTAAAACCTTTTTTTAAAATCACCTTTTCTTCATTTAGATCAGGAGGATTTCCTAGGACGATACAAAGCGGTCTTTAAGACTGAATGTGAAGATCCTTGGATTCTGTCACCAAGAATTTCTCTACTTCCTTTGAAGGAATTCGTTGTCTGTGTGTTCCTCAAGCTAAGCTCCACAAATAGGCCATGGACAGCATATGTATATAATCAAGAAACACTTAACAGTAATCTCTCAGCAAATAGGTATGATCTTGGACTTATGGGAGATCATGATAAATTAAGAATATGGTTGTTTGGAAATGAAATTAATATGACAGAGAGGCTTCGTGAAAATACCTGGTACGAAATATGTGTCCAGTGGAAAAGTGAAGATAAGGAGGTGAAGTTATTCGTAAATGGAATAAAAAAAGGAAACAAAAAACTAGCCGAAAAAAAGAGTCTCCCTGGAAAAGGGCAGTTCTTGCTTGGCTGTTCAAAGCTGCCAGGTACAACTACATCACCTGATATGGGAATGACTGGGGAGCTCTACATGTTCAGAATGTGGGATAAGGCAAATATAAAATATACCCAGACCTGCAAAGATGGCACTATTATAGGCTGGAGGAAGAAGGATTGGATCTATACGAAGACATTCGAAGATAACTCTTTGCCTTGTGGTAAGTACCATTAAGTCCCTGTTTTTAATAGTGTTTCTGTGAAAAGTTGATTGATGACAAATGTCTAACATTCCCATTTCAAGTGCTTTTCTTAAACTTTACAAAGCCTTTGTCTGCTGGTCATTTATAGTTAAAAGCACACTTGAAGAGCACAGAGATCACTGGAAGATCTGTAGCCCTTGCCAACATTTATTCATGTGTAAAGATTGTAACAGCATTTTTTTTTTTTTAAAGACTTCTGCTTGCTCCAGTTCTCCTGTCTGTATGCTGGCCATGTAATGGTAATCTCAGTGAGAACAGGATCCATCCTTGGCTTACTAGGAGAATAAAAACTTTCTACTAATGTCACCATAAAATAACTAATTTACACTTTCTATTCAGCGAATTCATATCTCTGTATGTGAGAATACTGGTTCTCATTTTGTATGTTTAGTGGGCCAGAATTTCAGCAAGTCTAAATTTTCATAGCTTCACTGGTATGTTGCACCATCCTTTGCTGGTATGGTCTGCATCTGTAAAGATTTATGGGAGGCTACAGTTTCTTCTAGGTTCTTTATCAGTAACTTCATCCTTATTAAAATGGCCAATTGGTTCCTCCCATGTTCCTCAAAATACCCATCTGCCATGAAAGAGGGAAAAAAATAAGTTTTAAAACAAAACTTAATATAGTTAGAGCTTAAAGGTAAGAGAATAATCTGTGATGTCATGTTTTGGACATAAATGAGATGTTTAAACTGTCTCCCATACAAACTGGATTTATCAGCTGTAGCTAATGGTATTGCCCCCTAAGGACTTCAGAGATTTTAAGGCGACTAGCTCACTTGCTATCATTTTGATGTAAGATAGGTCTTTCAGCTAGACTGTGGCCTCAGTCTTGGTCTTTGTCATCTTTTCCATAAAAACTGAGAACTGCATAGACTACAGCAATCATTTGCTGGCTGGGTCGATTATTCTAGTGTTTTAGAGCATTAAGATATGGAGGAGTGAGGGGGAACCCTTGTACAAATGAGGCCCCATGGAAAATGCCTCTCCTGTTGGGCCATGTTGGGTCTGACCTGATGCTGTGGTTGGAAGCACGACTTCTCCATTGGGTTATGTGGCTTGGGAGAGGAGCTGAAGCAGGGATACCTGTCTCTTCCTCTTGTGTGAATGTGCTGGAAGGAGCTCAGTCCTTGGGCTGAGAGGAAGAAAAATCTGGCTCCTGGACAGAAGTCTGGTACAAACAAAAGTCTCAGATCTGTGTGGGTAGTAGAACATATCGTGTAATTCAGAGCTGTCCTGGGCAACAGCTGTCCTGTCTGGTTATCTTTCATCCAGGCATAGAAAGGAGAAAAGCTACTTTAGTCCAAGCAATTTCTGCCCTAGATATAGAGCATCCCAGCATAGTTAGGTTAGCAAATACTCAACTCCAGCCCTGTCTGCTCAGTGATTTAGGGTATTTTGGAATTTTTTCCAACTGCAGGAGCTTTCCAGAGAGCGAGTAAAATGTGTGGTTTCCGAACTCTGTTGCTATCCAAGTTAGTCTTTAATGGTGCTGGCAGAGGCCTGTTTCAGTACAAAGGCCATCCCTACTGCCAAGTGCAAGTTACCTGCTTTAGAGATCTTGGGAGGAGAAAAAACATTTTCCAAGAAGAATTAGCCAAAATTTTTCTGACAGTATATTCTCAGGAATGGAGAATACTTTTCTTTCCCTCCTCGTACTTCCCCAGCATTTCTCCTCCAAAAGTCAAGCTGTGAATGACACACACTTAACAAATACCAATTCAACAATTAAAAATAAGGCGTTGACAAGAGGAGAATATAATGATGTCAGACAACCTTACCATAGAATCATAGAATCATAGAATGCTTAGGGTTGGAAGGGACCTCTAGAGATCATCTAGTCCAACCCCCCTGCACACGCAGGGACACCTAGAGCACGTGGCACAGGACTGCATCCAAGCGGGTTTTGAAGATCTCCAGAGAAGGAGACTCCACAACCTCTCTGGGCAGCCTGTTCCAGTGCTCTGTCACCCTCACTGTCAAGAAATTTTTCCTTAAGTTCCTATGGAATTTTTGGTGTTTCAGTTTCCGGCCATTACCTCTAGTTCTGTCAGTGGCCACCACTGAAAAGAGACCATCACCGTCCTCTGCACTCCCTCCCTTGAGGTACTTATAGACACTGATTAGATCCCCTCTCAGCCTTCTCTTCTCCAGGCTGAACAGGCCCAGCTCCCTCAGCCTCTCCTCATAGGGCAGATGTTCCAGGATCATGCTGTCAGTCGTGGCCCTGCGCTGGACTCTCTCCAGCAGCTCCACATCCCTCTTGTACTGTGGAGCCCAGAACTGGACACAATACTCCAGATGCGGCCGCACCAGGGCTGAGTAGAGGGGCAGGAGCACCTCCCTCGACCTGCTGGAGATGCTCTTCTTAATGCAGCCCAGGATCCCATTGGCCTTCTTGGCCACGAGGGCACACTGCTGCCTCATGGTCAACTTATCATCCACCATGACACCCAGGTCTTTCCCCGCAGAGCTGCTCTCCAGGTCAGTCCCCAGCCTGTACTGGTGTCTGGGGTTATTCCTCCCCAGGTGCAGAACCTTGCACTTGGCCTTGTTGAATTGCATGAGGTTTTTCACCGCCCAGTTGTCCAGTCTGTCCAGGTCCCTCTGGATGGCAGCACAGCCCTCTGGGGTATCGGCTACTCCTCCCAGTTTGGTATCACCAGCAAACTTGCTGAGGGAGCACTCTGTGCCTTCATCCAGGTCATTGATGAATAAATTGAACAGGACTGGACCAAGGACTGACCCCTGGGGGACCCCGCTAGCTACAGGCCTCCAACTAGACTCTGCACCGCTGATCACCACTCTCGGGGCCCTGCCATCCAGCCAGTTCCTAATCCACCTCACTGTCCACTCATCTATCCCACACTTCCGGAGCTTGCCCAGGAGGATGTTGTGAGGGACGGTGACAAAAGCCTTGGTGAACTCCTTCTCTGGAGATCTTCCAAACCTGCCTGGATGCCATCCTGTGCCACGTGCTCTAGGTGACCCTGCGTGTGCAGGGGGGTGTTGGGCTAGATGATCTCTAGAGGTCGCTTCCAACCTCAACCATTCTGTGATTCTGTGAAATTTCTGAGTCTCCTTTGTTACATCTTATGCAAGCTGAAAAAAGGTGTGTTTAAGTGATGTCACTGTTGTCTCTGCATAATCCAAGAAGAAAAGTGCACAGATTAATGTAAAGCTTTGGGTGATTTAAGGTAGTACAAAGATAGAAGAAAATCAGTGTGTGTTAAAATGCTAAACGTCTGAAAAGAGATTTTAGTTGCCTATGAGCAACAGCTCTTTAGTTGTCATTTTTCACATGGCACGTTTGCAGGTCACCTTTATTAATGCTTTGACAACCGTAAGAAATTTACTGTTTAAGCATTAATCATTTCAATTACATACTAAACAGTTATTGCTCCAGAATTTCTATCTAAATTGTTACATTGTGCGTTTACGCAAGGAGCACAGAGATGACATGTATATCTTTTACAAATTTCAATTTGTAAAAAACTGAAACAATATATGGTTTTCAGCCTAGCTCTACATAGTATTACTGATACTAAAATGCTGCTGTCTCACTTGTGTTATTGGTTTATTGCTGTCCTTGAATATATTACATTTTGCAGTGATGGAGAACTTCGAGCAGGAGTGCAGTGCATGTTGATTTCTTCGGTTGGGTTTTTTGTGCAAATGCAATTCACAGTTTACATCATAGCATCATAGCATTATAATTCTTCTAAACTGTCCTGTCTGACTTTCAAGGTAAAACTCTGCTGTCCTCTCTTTTCTGGGCATACTCTTCTATTCCTGTACTAGTGTACCTTGTACATTGTGGGAGGAGGTTTCTGGGCTTGTGGTACAAAGTGTTCAAATATTAGTGGGAAAACTGGGAGCTGACCAGTGTGACTGTTCTGCCCTTTCATGCTCAAGGAAGAAGAAAGCTTGATTTTGACCTGCAGCTCTAAATTAGAGATGTGAGGCTTAGGAAACATGGTTTGATCTTATGCAATCTCTTTTAAAGAGTACCTAAGCTCTGTGTACCCTTCTCATGACAGAATCAACTTCCCAGGCTGTACATCCTCCTGTTGCTTGTCCAGTTTGCATCTCAGTCTGTTGGGTGCCAAAACTTGGGGCCAGTTGCTGAACTTATTGCGAAAGTTGGTAGTAAAAAAAGAAATAATTTTCCCCAAATAGAAATTTGTTTCAAAATTCATAAGGGCAAAAACCTGCAGAAACCAGCAGAAACTTGTACAGGAAGTAAATAGGTAAAAAAAATGCACGACTCTGAAGTGCCTATTTTATGAGTCACATACTGCTCTGCTCTGTACCCATTAACATAATGTGTATTTGGCCTCCCCTTTCTTCGTCTGTGCTAATTGCTTACCTTTTCTGTGATATTGAATTAGCTTTTTGGAAACCAGCCTGCCAGTGAATGCGATCTGGTATTACCTCAGCCTGTAATGTAGATCTTCCTAGCCACCAGCAGAGCTTGAAAATGCTTGTATTTATAGACAAATTAAACAACAAAAGAAAACAAAAAAAAATGCAATGTCAAGGTTGGCTAAAAATATTAAACCATTTTTTTTCTGTCAATGATGTTAAGCTGAACTGGCCAAAGCACTAGAGCCCTACGTTGAACAAGCACATTTACTGTTTTCTTCCATTTGCTTCTGTCCACTAGCCAATTATAATCTGTCACTTTTTCCACTGCATGACCTTGAAGAATGAGACTTTTTATCTCGCGAGAAGCATTAACAGATAAAACTGAGATTGCTCTTAGTTTTATCCGGTAAACCTTTCAACTGTGCCTCAAGATATAACCTGCATCTAAGAGGAACAGCTGGGGAGGGTTTTTACGTGTTACTGTTGTTAATGCTGTGTGTGATAGGATGATTCATTTGGCAGAATGTTTATGCAGTACTAACAGCACACTGTCTCTTAATAGAAAATGTGGAATTAATTTGAAGATGAGAATTGAATATTGTATTTTAAATGCCTATTTTTGTAAATAGGTGGAGTTTAGAAGAGTGTCACTACTTCTGATGTTTTGCTCTTCAAGCTACTTGGTTTTGCTCAAGACCATGTTCTTTGAATGTATCATCAACAGGAATTTTCCCCTGGCTGTATCCTAGTAACACTGAACACAAATGGAAGGGCAGTTGCCTCACAATATTGGTGACTAATGTCATACACACCGTGATAACTATTGCATGTGAAAATATTTAGAAGATGATTTGTGTAGAATTAAAAAATGCGGTGTGGAATTGACATTTCGATTTAGTTGCTATTTAATTGTTTTCTTTAAAGCCAAAACTGTATTTGGTGTCTGTCTGTAACAAAAATTTATTTTTTGCATATCTTATGGGAATTTTTAATATAAATTTGATTTCCCCAGCCCCAGTGAAATGAATTTTTCAATTTTGAGAGTTGGCAAAACTTTCAGCATTGTTTGCTATCACATATTTTTTAGAAAAGCTGCATTTTATTAATTTTCCTAGTATCTTATAAATCAGAACTGATCTCTAATCAGTATATTCTTGGTTATTTAATGCCATTTTGTGATGCTGGCCAAGGATGGAGACTATGTGACTTATTTAACCACTGAGACGTCCCTTAGGTTTCTTCACTCAGATTCTGCTCTGCGTGTGTCTGAGACAGATGACGTGACTGAGGATGTTTAGGTGAGGCGAGTGAACCCAGGAGCCTGATGGGACAAGGCTGCCACAGCTCCACGTCCCTGGGTCCAGCCGGTAGCAAGGCTGAAGGTATATTCCCAGTACACGCATATTTAACATATATATGCATGTCTGTGTGTATATGTATATATGTGTACACACACATGGCTAGCCACACACATCGGTACAGGTAGACACATTGACGTTCATGCAGACTGCACTAACGTTCTTCCTTTTCCCCTCTCTGGCTGCTCAGGAGGAAGGTTAGTGGGATTTATTTATTTACTTGTTTAAGGATCCCTGGTCTCCCAGGTTGCCAGTAGTTTGGCATAGGAACCCTTGCAGTCTGCAACCCCTCTCCAGGTGCTGGTACAGTCCCACACCCACACACGCACCCACCCACCCACATATGCACATGTGCACATAGGTGTGCGTGGTTGATTCCTAGACCGTGTTGTCTCTCTGGCAGTCAGCCAGGACTCCCCTTCTCCCTCCAATAGCCACTTCCCCTCTCATCTTACGCACACGTGTGTGCGCACATACACACATGTGCACGCTCGCACAAAACAAGGACCGGGGCCGCCTTATTGTCCTGCCCAGGCCCAGCTGTCCCCCTGGCAGGAGGCTAGGACTCTCATATGCCCCTCAGTAGCCTCTGCCCCTGCTATCTCCCCGCTGGAAGCTTCAGTTTGCTATTGGAATTCTTAAGGTCAAATTCAATTCCCAATATTGGGCTATTGGGGTTTGATGGGGGCTAGTGGTGGCATGTTCACTTGCATACCCTCACTTGTGCCGGTCGCTGGCACAGCAGACACATGGGCCTTCTGGCCTGTGGTCCCACTCTAGTTGTGCCACTTCAGCTGGCACTCAAATCCTCAGGCGCTTGCGTTGTTGGCACCACCACTAGGTAGACCTCTATGGTCTCACTCGAGTTACTGACACTTAGATCTCTGTGCATGCACACACAATTCACTTGCCCAGGAAAACAGTTAGAAAGGAATTTAGTAAGAAATAGGGCAGACCGTGATGATCAGGCAGAAGGCATGCATCTGTTTTCTGTGTATTTGTTCCTCCTCAAATCCCTTAAATCTCTCCCTTTTCCTGCATTTGTTTCTTCCTCTAAGCATCCTCATTCCCTTGTAAATCTTGCACAATTCCAGAATACTCCTCCCCTGCATACCAAAATGTGCCCCATACCCTTCGGCATAAATATTCCTCAGTCTAAGCAGTGCTCTGGAGCTTTCCCCCTGTTTGCTCACCTTACTGGATTTCACTTCTGGCCCGTGGGGCTGATGATATCCTGCAACAACTCTGGAGGAGCCTGGACAGGGTGTCATTGCTCTGAGCAAGTAGTTTTGGTTTCCCCACCTGCTGGTGAGCCTCTGCACCCTCCTGTGCTTGTGGAGATGAGCCCGGGATGGACTGATCGCCCTCCTGTGATTAGTCTAGGAGTAGACGGAGTAAGGATGGGATGTTACTCTGGTTTTCCTATTACCATTGCTCCTTTGAACTTATGCAGATGAACTTCTTGTCATGTGACCCAAGAGAGGTAGCTTTGGTTTGTAAGAAATAGTACTGGCTGATATTGTAAACTGTTTATTTATTTTCTTTTAGCATGTATGTTTTCCAATAATTAATAGTGAAATTTTAAGTGGGAGGGTTGGCAAATGTGAGTGAGTATTGTATGGCAGTCTGTCTTGCTCTGCTGCTGAGGTGATACTGATGAAAGATTACGTTAGTCAGCCTAATGCTGCACCTTCATCACTGACATGTTTTATTTTCTAGTCACAGAAAGGGTAATTTCTAGCCACAGTAGACATGTAAGAGAATTCAGTGTTAGATCTGTGATCCAGAAAAAATGTCCTTCTCAAACTATGCATTCCACCCTCATTTTCTGCATTTTCAACTTCACATTTGTGGCTTGTGTTTAGCTTATTGTGTTCTCTGCACTGCTGGATTTGTGACTGAAAGGTTATAGCATTTTTTTAGTGCTTGTTGCTTTATTACTAAGCTATACGTACATACATACTATACATAAATATCTTAATGGACAGCTTTTCTTACTTATCCCAGTATGCTACCTGCATGCTCAAAATTCACAAAATAAGTTGAAGAGATAAGAAGAATGGGAAAAGCAGTTTATCTTACGTGACTACTGTCTCCTCAAAAGTATCTGAGAATGAGCTTAAGGTCAAATTTGCTAGGTATAAGTTCTGTTTTGGTTTGGTTTTTGTTCTAAGTGGGCAGAAGCAGTGCGGTGCCTTTTTTAGAGATGCTGCATGCTTCAAGCTACGGATTCCTTTTAAGAATCAAGACCACCTGAATTTATATAGGATCAGTCCATTAGTTGTTCACTCCATTCTACCTTAACAGTGTATTAGCATGTTTTAACAGTACAGAACTGTTTTATCATTTCCACAACATTTCTATAAAAGGGGTAGAAAAATGCATAGCACATGACAGATTATTGCTGATTCCTTTCTAATACCTGTCTGCACTTGGCTGGCAATTGTTTTGTGCACTAAACTTGGAAAAGGCAGTGGTATATGTCATCAGTCTGTTTCTCTCTTCTGGAATAACAGGTTGTTTTACATCTGTTAGTAAGGGAATAGAATTAGATGAACACTGCAATTTTTAACAAGCTCAGAAATGGAGTGATAGGTGCAAGGTACTTAAGCAGCAGTCTTTTTTTTTTTTTTTTTTGCCACAGCTGCCTAGACAGGGCGCATTCCGCACGGGTCAGGAAAGAAAGGACATGAAAAAGCGCCAAATCTGGGTATATGGCAAGAATAACTGCAAGGTGGTGTGCTGTGGGGTCTTCCACGGTCAAGGAAGGATGGGACATCAGTGATACATCTAGAAATAGGGGTTCAGCATTAATTTTAAGTTGATTACTACTAGAATACATACAAATAAAAAGATAGTACATGCACAACATTGTTGTGCCTGACACTTCTTTTGGTAGTTGTGTTTTATAAAGGTATAGTTTTGTGGGCATTTGTGCAATTTTTCTGTCAATTTTTCTGTCAGCTTTTATACATGATATATCAAGTCAGATAAATGCCAGGGTCACAGTTTCCTGCAACCAAATTTTTGGTTTCCTGCAACTAAATCTTAATCAACTATATCTAGCAGAGAGGTACCCATTTCCAAAATGCGGTGAGCTTGGAAGCAGGAGTTCAGTAACTCTAGATTACTTACTTGAAATAATTTGCATATAACTAGGGGTGCAGTTCTTTGCAGTTGATGTTTAGCGTTGATTTTGGCAAAACCTCCTGCACAATCCGACATGCCAATCTTGTGATCAAACAGAAAAGAAAATTACTTAAAAATCCTCTGAGATGTGAAGATTTCCTATTCCCTGACTTGGTATAGGCAACCAGATGACTCCGTGCGTCACGTTCTCATGATTTCGTTTCGTATTTCTTAATGCTCCAGCTTTCCTGCCAGATCACTTGATATGCTACACTGTACCCTAAGGACATTGTAAATCTGTTCATTGAAGAAAACCTGCTCCAAATATTGTGCTACATGCTCTAGGTGTCCCTGCTTGAACAGGAGGATTGCACTAGATGATCTCTAGAGGCCTCTTTCAACTTCAACCATTCTGTGATTCTGTGAAATATGATCGATACGTTTTCAATATATGTAAGTTTTAAAGAACTTGCACTAATACAGCTTTACTGTGCTTCATGTGCACAACTGAAGTGTTTTGCATCTTTTTGTGTGCTGATGAAAATGTTTATATTGGAAATTGAATTCTTCCAATCATTTCATTTGAATAGTATTTGAAAATTTAATCCCAAATACTTAAAAACAAGCAAAAGCTTAATGATGGGGTTTGGGCTGGTTGGCTTCCTTATTGGTTCATGCATCTGTCTGCTTGTTATTGCATCAGAATCATTTATTGTTGCTTTTGTTACCTCTGCCAATACTGCGCCAGACAAGATTTTAATAGCTTTTTACTTTTTTTTTTTTTTTTTTTTTTGGATACAGTTTCACAACAGTTTGCAAGCACTACAGGTTAGCGTTATGGTTGTTCTAGGATGATTGTAGGAAGAGGACCAAATTCAGACTTGATAGAAACAGACTTTATAATAGGGGGATCTTTGGGCTGGGATATGCTTTATACCAAGGTTCCTTTTTTCCTTTTTTTTTTTCCCTTCAAAATTTCATCAACTATTTAGGGCCTCTGTAGTTGTACTGGAATTTTTCCACATGTGAAAAAAAAATACATGGGAGTTTTAAAATAATTTAAATGAACTTGCAGCATTAATCCTCACAGGATAGAGAAAACAAATAGCTTGTTACTAGAGTGGAAATAATGTCAAATACTTTAGCGTTTGGATCCATGTCTGTTACCACCCATGCTTGTAATAAGGGAAAGATTTTAGGCCAGAGAAGAGTGGTTGTGTAAATTCCCCTCTTACAGAACAGACAGTAATACTCTGGAAGTGAATGAATGCAATAGATCTTCCTTGTAGCCTTGGTCAAACTCCGATTTAAATGGTGATTAAGCAGCTGTCTTGTGCCTTGTGATTCAGTGAGTTAGATATTCAACATGACGGTATCAGTCAATGAATGTGCTATGCTATACCTTACTGTATTTATGCATATATAAATGTATATTTGACACTAGTTGGAAGAATCATATTTAAAGCTGATGAAACAAAGTTAATAGCACATTTCCTGTGGTGTTCTTGCTATGTTGTAAATAGTAATTTGAGTGTAAGTAGAACCAAAATTATTAGACTAAAAAACTTTCAGGACTGATTTGCTGAGCATTTAATTCATGTACTGCTAATTCCCATTTTTAGTGGGAACTCGACTTTGTGGGGGTTCAACTCAAAACAGGTGTATAGGCATCTTTGTATATTCTTTTTTTTATATTTTAAATCTACCCTAAATTACTTTTTCCTTCATAATCCTTATATGGAAGAGATCCAGGAACTGTTTGCTATTTTTCTACCTTTTACCTCTTTGTATTAATGTTTGTTTTACTTTGTTTAATGCATTTTTGTGACTGTCTGTGGAATCAAATGTCCTTTTGTTTCACACCTCTCCCGTCTTTCTCAGCTATTCTCTAAATTGATAACGTGATTTGATTTTCTGTATACAAATGAATGTTTCTACTGCATTTTTTTCCCACATTTGAGCAAAAAGCTCTGCGGAAGCATAGTAGTGTGTCCCTGTCACATTTGTGCTTGCTGCTGTTTAATGTAGTTGCTCACCTTTACTCAGGCAACTCAGCTGAGAGGGTTTCTGGAGACAAGGGCAGTGGAAAGGCAGCACAAAAGCTTGCAGACTAATGGGTGTCTTCTGCAAGTCCAAAAGTGATAAACAAAAGAATAACTTGAGCTCAACAGAGTTCACCTTCTGGCTTTTCAAAAAGCTGCAACACACATTTCTCAAAAGATGCCCAGGAGTTTCGCAAATGAGCTTGAATCATGGCCTTGTTTAACTGTCAGGCAGTAGCAAGTTTCTGTGTGTGAGGACAGGGCATCTCTGAGGCAGGAATGAACTAGAAAGTGGCATTTTCACTTCCTTCACTGCTGCTGCTACTTAGGGGTGGCCATCCTCAGAGGCTGCTCAGTCTTGTGACAGCAAATGGGCCTTGTGACTCCTTGGGGTCTTCTGACAGAGTAGCAGGAAAGGGCTGAGGGATTTTTATTTTCTACCTATGGCTCAAAGACCTACTCATCTAAGTAAGAATGTTCTCTTCTGAATTTGTTAGTAACAGCTTACGTAGTATAGAAGAAGTAGATTGAGGGGAAGAGCCCTAAGGAGGCAAGGAGAAGCATTGCATAAGGATTCTGAGCTCCGCTTGGGAGGGAAAATTGCTTCTCACTGATTCTTTTAGCATCTACGAAGAAAACTGGTAGTGTCCCAGTAGAAAGTTGGGGTTGGATTGGGAAATTCTGGGTTACTTTCAGTCCTCCTGAAATACAAGGAGTGATTAAGGAGGGCTTTATTGACCAGGAGGTGGTCCAGGAGAGTTCATAGCCTTGCAGGTAGGTGAAGCTCTTGCTTCTGGATTTGCTTCCATATATTCACTTTTTTAAGGCTCTTAATATGGGGTTCTGATTTATAAAGATCAAGTCCTAAACTGAAAGCCTAGCCAAGGAATTTTCAGGAAAAACAAATATTCTTGTTGCCTTCTGCTTTTTGATTACTTTGGGTTTATTATGTCATCTTTTTTAAGTTGTTGTTGTTTTTTGTTGTGTTTTTTTTTTTTTTTTTTTTTTTTTTTTTGGGGGGGGGGGGGGAAAATTTTTTTTTTTTTTTTTTTGGAGGAGGCGGAGGAACATGTTCTTGTTTAATTTCTTTTTGGTTATTTTTCTGTTACAAAATTCTCTGTTCTAACATTTATCATCTAATTTTTACTGTTTTTCTTCCTTTGTCAGATACAGAAGAAACTACCAGACATGCAGGTAAGAATGGATTTATAAAAATAAAATCAATAGTGTTAGTCACACGCATTGAAGGTAGATGGAATACTAACCTATCCAGTACAACCTTGCTGGCGCAAATTGGAATTCTTTTCAGCTCTAGCATAAAAGACTTGAAGTTCAATGCAACCAATTTATTTCAGAAAAAGAAAACTTTTGTTGCAATGTCATTTTTGTCATTTGACAAAATGTTATTGTTCTAGAATAGCAGTACATCTGAAATGGTTGTGTTTAGAAGTGCGCCTGTGTGTATGTGCATACATATATAAATTAAAAAAACAACAACAACAAAATACTTCCTTTTAGTCAGAACTGTTCCCGTGTTGCCTGAGGGAAAACAGATAACAAGTTTATGATTCTTTGTTTGTGCGTTTTTTTGTTGTTGTTGCTCTTTTATTTTGGAAACTGTATAGACGATTGTTCATGCTGTTAGTTTTTAATTCTGGGAGATTGTTTAGAATACATAAGTATCTTCAAATTAATATCCATATAATCCTTGTGGTTTATTGACATATTTAATGAGCCAAATAATATCAGTGATTTTCCTGAAAATCCATTTAAGGCCACTGAAATAACTCTTGATTCCGCTTTCACTGCAGAAATCATATTAAAGCTTATCCTTTCAAAGGAGGCTATCATTAGTTTTTATTAAGGCAAGCAAAATATTATCAGAATAAGGAAACGTGTGAGTGATTAGCATTTCAGAAGCTTCTTGTTTACTAAGTTTGACAAAAGGAAAATCTACTCTGACTTAGATCTCCTACAATAGGAAAGGTTTTACAACATAGTGTACGTTAAGTGGCATTATAGGGTGACTTTTGCGGCTTTGGAGAGAATTTGAAAATGCTTACTGTAACAAGGTCAAAGATTTAGTGTCAAGTTTCTGTGTAAGTAGTTGTCTGATTCCTATCAAGAGAAGAGATTAAAATCTGAAATGAAAATTTAAATGGCAATGACAAGATCTGAGAAGGTGAGCTGAGGTGAGAACACCCAACTATAATCATCGGGCCATAAATGTTAAACACCCGTTGCTACCATTAATAAGACACTCATGGTAGATATGTAGGGGTCAGGCTACTGGGACTATGATTTTTTTTTTCCTTAGTGATGTAGAATGCAAATATTTGCTGAAAATAAGTACTTGTTTTGCTTAATTCTATTTAAATTCGTAACAATTTTAGTGTTATTTTAGCAAAAATTAATATGTCTACCTTACCCCCCCCCCAACCTGGAAGCGCTTTTCTGATGAGCAGATGTTGCCCTCTTCTGGTGAAGGCATCCAGCTAATTTCTGATGACATAAGGAAAGGCTGATGAGAATGGTTATATCTGTTAACTGAAGCTTCATGCACTAATCTGTGCCTCCCTTTTCTCTCTCTCTCCCTAAATTCAGGAGCAATAGATACAACAACTGTTGCTGGTAAGAAAAAACAGGCTTTCTGCTTACTGCAAAGTCCGTTATTTCAGATGAGATCAATCTCTTTCTGCTCTTATATGAAGTAATGAGGAACAGTTGTAGTGCAAATGAATTCCAACATTTAGTGGGTTTTCTAAATGAAAATTAAGTTCTTCTTGCTACTGTTAATGGATTAGCATAGCTTATGGAATCACTCCCACTTTGTAGTAGTGATGATTGGGGAGGGAATAAGCGCAAGCTTATTTAAGATTTATCAAGAATCTTTTGTAACCTAAACAGCGAGGAGTTTGCAGAGATGGCAGAGGGAGATCACTGTAGGACAAGAACTCTTTTTTACCTCTTGCCACTGCGGTACACACACCTGTGCCATTTGATGCAGTGTGGTGTGCTGCAGAGACAAAGAAATAAAAAGGGTAAGCCGAAGGTGATGAACATCATTTATGAAAGCATTTTTGTAGGAAAAAATGTGAAAAGATAGAGGAAATATACATACAGAAAGAGCCATTTGCTTGCTTTCTTAGTGTATGCTGACACACTGCTCTAGTAAAAGCTCATACAGACCTAGCAATATGCTCATTTTTTTGAAGATACGATCTTTCTCTGAGAATGTATGACCATTAACAATTGCAGAGCATTCATTATTTGTATTTGTTTATACCAAAATGATGCAGATGAAGCCAGCATTTAGTTTTCACTCTGATTCCTCATATGTAGACCATTTAATTGTCTTAGAAAAAAAATGGTTTTTATTGGTACAGATGATGACGCTGATGTTGGTATTGTAGAAATTTGGAAAGCCTGGTGTTATTCCGTTATGAAACTGTTCTTCTGTTTAGAAAAAGTCACTGGCAAAAACCCTCTGGCAAAAAGATTTTGGGAGCAAGTTTGCCAAGCTCAGTATGTCATCTTTGGTCAGGGGTATCATGAATGTATGCAGAAAAAAGGCCTTGGAGATGAGCACAGTTAGTACTACTGCATGTGCCAGGCATCTATGTCTACCAAAAGTATGAAACCCATAAAAGGAACTTACCTGAAAGAGCTCAATTATCAGATGTTTGTATCCAGATACTTATTCAGATTCTTGAAAGAGTTTGCACAGTTTTTGCACAGTGCTCACAAAAGAGAACTTAGAATATTACAGTTCTGTTCCTGTTGGAAGTGTTGCATGCTTGATCTTCCTTCTCAGAAAATCACAGAAACAATTAGAGTAATGCCGTTGCTACTTTTTTTTCTCCCTTTCTTTTTTTTTTTTTTTTCCAGAATCCTCTATTGTTACTTTTATCACCTATCCTATCAGTCCTACAGGCAAGATTTTATTAACATTTCTCATAATTAGATTTAGTTTTAGACTGTTTAGAGTGTTATTTTATTTTTTTTATATTTACTATTTTTAAAATTTTACTACTGTTTAACTACTAGTTGTTAATTTTTATATTTACTAATATATATATTTATACTTACTAATTTTCTCGTTCAGATATGTCTTCAGAAGAAACTACACAAAGTGCAGGTGAGAATTCACATATGATGAATGAGATTTGGAGGAAGATCTGTGTAGCATTTGTGAAAGTCTGTTTTAAACTGGGGTTCATTTAGACTGAATTCTTTTCTTACGTTATCTTAAAAACCTTACAGCCTGTATTTTAAGTCTGCATTGGTAGAGTTTTGAAGTGCATTAAACACTGAGCTGTTAACCTTTCTTTTTTTAGCAAAAATATTGATTTTTTTTTCCAAGCCCAGACTGTTTTGGGGGCATAAATAGAATGCTTTTTAATTTTTTTTTTCAGTATTTAAAATAGCTTACTGAACTAAAATGTACACACCACTGTTTAAAAACACTTGCATAACATAGATGCTTCTGTTCTGTTAACCAAATAGGATCAGTACAGGCCTAGTCAGGAAAACTGCTACAGTTTTTTTTCCTGATGTTTGCATTTGGAGTATATTTATTCCCTATAACTGTTGATGCCTCTATGTCTTTATCTGCTAGACATCCTGGTATCTTTCATAGTTGATGGAGACAGAAAAATACTTTTTTAGAATGGGATTCATCTTATCCTAAAGTACTCATCTAAATTAAGTCAAAGGAATCACATCTTAAAAGCACTTCCTTTTCCACTGGATAATAGGGGCCCTAGAGTAATTGGCTGAGATAGGGTTGTAAAGATTTGATCAGGTGAACCCACCCAAGATGCTGCTTTTTCATTTCTTTTGCACAAAGTAACTTAATCACCTTATAAAACAAATGGTCATATGTTTCCACTTCTCCTGGAAAGGCAGAGTCTAAACTGTAAATAAGGAAATTTTGTTTTATGTTTATGACTTGTATTTCATAGTCTTTTTAAGTTAAAATATCAATACTTAATTAATCTGTTTATTTTTACAGAAACTCTTAGTATCACTGATTATTATTCCACTATAATACCAGGTAGGATATATATATATATCATTACTGATGAGCTTTGACGCGTTTGAAAGATTAAGTGTGTTTGTCAGTTCAAGTGGTCTGCGCTCAAATATTTTTAATATGATATTTTTTCTTGGTACTATTGTTTGCCTTATTAGCAATCTGCCATACTTTGCATTGATCTCCTGTCTGGTAGGAAGTCTACTTCTGCAGTGTTTAACTACATATCTCATATAGAAGGGCTGGAGTATTTTGCGAGTCAGAGCAGTAGATTGTGAGGGGGCACCAAGATCTAAGAAACACAGTCCCAGGAAGCATATTTACTTTTTAAAAATTCACATTGCAGTAGACAGAATTGAAATCTATCATTGTTTGGACAGATCCAGTCTATAGGACTAGGCTGAGTTGAATACCTTACTATTCATATAAGAGCCTAGTAGACAGACTAGAGTGTATTTATGTAGAATTAGTGTAAGTGCTAGATGGCTTGGAATGTGTATACTGGCTAGTATAATTTGACTCTGTGAAATGTGATTTGCAAGAAGACTTTAGCTCTGTTACCTGGTGATCATCTTAGTGGTTGAAATCATTAACCACTTTCAGTGAGGCTTTGATCCTCTACACTACTTATTTATTGGCCTGCAATAATTTTGTATTTTGTTGGCCTGCAGAGGTCTTAGGTTGAGGTGGCACACATACAAGTTATCTGTAAATAAAAGGTTCACCTTATTCTTTGCTTGAGTAGCACTCCTGTTTTGTGCATTGGGATTTTATAAATGTTGTTCTTTATCTAGCTAAACTTCAAATGTTCAGGTATTGAAGAATCTTTTATTTCTTTAAGGATTTCTTTTAAAATAATATCATTGATATAGCTTCATTATTACTTCACTGACAACTACCAACATGAAAGGGAGGACAAGTTCATTTGAATGAAAATTGCTCACCAAAAAGCTTTTTTTTCCCCGTCATGTTTTGAATATTGCTAGCTGCTCAAAATCCTTGCCATTGATGAAACAGATGAGGTATATCAGGCCTTAGCACGCAAATGTTTATACCCTAGAAAAAACTAGAAAAAAAAATTGAAATTTCCCATCTCATTTGATACTAGCTTATGACCACAGCTGAGAGAACAGGACTTGTTTTTCTGTAATTTGAGCATAATCTAATTATGTGCTTGTTTTGCGCTATTTTTCCTGGTCCTCATTATTATTCAGGAATTAGCCTAAGTGCTGTAAGGAAATGTATGCTGCCACATTTGGTTTTATGAAAAAGTGCAGGAGTTTTGTCTCATATGTAAATATCCTTCATGTCCTTTTCTTTGGTTTTATATAGCTGAGGTGTCTGTTTACGATATTCTAAAATTTTGATCAGTATTTTTCTTTGAGGTAAAGGTAGGGTTAAAAATATGGCAGTAAGAGAAGGTTTGTTGTAACTAAAGCATGGTATGCTAGATGAGAGAACCCGTATTCTGTCCCATGGTTTCAACTCCATCAGGCAGAATAGTTTTTGATTTTCTTATTATCATAATAGTCATAATAGGATCCTCAGAAACTATTTATCACATGAGGATTGAATATTGTGGTACTTAAAGAACCTGTTTGTGATACGCTCATTTCTGCGTTATCTTGATTATATATAAAGAGTTTGTTTACTTGATTATTTTAATGGTTTCAAATTATTTTTGATAATCTAGACAAAGATTCCTTTCTTCAGGTCTTTCTTGTGCCTGAACAGTTGCAATGGGAGTCCCAGAGTTGACTGTCTTCTGTTTTTTTGAATTAGTTGTTGCTATAGACTTTGAAAAAATGCGTACCACACGGTGCATACTTGTTGTAAAGGTTCATGAAAAGTACAGTCCTGTCCATAAATTAACAACTTACCTATGTTACAGTTGTATCTAAAACACATTTTATCTTAACTGTATGGGTTTTAAGTGCTACTTGCCATCCATCAAATTGTGGGATTATTTTTAAATGTAGGGACCTACTCCCATGTAGGTGTTCTGGGGAAACAGTTAGCAGTGTGCATAACACACATGCTGTGTGCAGTGTGTATAAGTGGGAATACTAGCTCTTCGATAATGTTGTGGTAAATGCCCTAGAGGAGTGAAGCCTAGATAGTGTGCAAATCATTTATAGTAAAGACAAGACCTTTAAACTCAAAATCCTGAAATGGTTGCAAATGTGTCTATCTGTCAGGACTGACTTTAAATTGAGTATTTTTAGTCAGCGGATATTTTTTTTTCCAGAAACTATGCCAGGAGAAACTATTTTATGCAATATATCGAATCCCTGCAATTTTTCAGGTTAGTGTTTTTATTTTTTCTTTCTTCACGTAAAAGTTATGCCCAACTATTTTCTCTGCTGAGTAATGTGGCAACTTGCATTTGCTATATAAAATCTAATTCTGTGGCAAGTTTTCCTGGTAATTGAGAGAGATTTTTACATAACTTCTTAAAAATAGATTAACATGTTTTGTATTAGTAATGTCAATTCTGTTCTTGATCAGTATTTCTTAACAGAGAATATACAGATTAGAATTACTAAACTGAGGAAAAAATAGAAGACAGTATGCTGTTAGTTTCTGGCATATTAAGTCTAATCTTGTGTCAGGAATAGAAGTTTGAAATAATTATTGTAAACCATGCATGTATTTTTATAGTAGAATGTGACAGGACAGAAAAAGGGAAAGGGCAGTGATGTTCCCTATATGTGTAGTAATAAAAATGTAGATAAATTTTGTTGCTTTATGTTGCAAACTTTCAAAATACTTTGATAAAGGACTTCCGCGAGAAGTTCTTTAGAAAACGAAGTATTTTCTGCCAGGGAGCTGTATACTTATAATCTATACCTTATAGATTATAGAGACAGAAAAAATATTTGCTTCCCAGCAAAAAGTTTCTTTAATGGATGACACAGTAAACCACGCCAGGTGTCTTGGATGATTGTAAAAGCTAACACTGAATGTGTAGCTGCAGGAAGAAAACTGCCACAGAAATTCCTTTATGTCTACCAAGGAATTCTGTCTGCTCTAAAGGGCTGTTGAATGATACCTGAAAGTGCTTTAATCCTCAAGGGGATTAAATAATATTCAGAGTATCACTTTGCCTTTAACCAACATTTTATTCTCATTACAGAAGTTGAAGTTATATCAATGGCACACACAGTGCAAGTTTTCTATTTGGGGAAAAAAAAATCAGATGGAATTCAGAGGTAGCTAGCAAAACTGAAAAAGTGAAGCTATTAGAGTAGTTCTTTTGGGAAGAAGAATATGTGAAGAGGTGGGAAAATGGTTGCAAAATACTGAATGATCAGAAAAGTTAATTTCAGTGTTCTTATTTCCCTTGTAATACAACAGAGTAAAATCTTGAATTCTCAAATAATTCCACATATGTGATTGAGCACAAGTTTTTTCTTTAACTTCTTTGATTTTTGTTTTTAGTCTTTTATGTGGGCAAGGCAAAACTTCAGGCAAGCGAAGAAAGAAGTAACACGTCAGTAAATGTAGAAATAGTAAGTACTTGCTCTTTTAAAACTTAGTTGTAAGGAAGGCTTGAAATATCCTTTGTCTACACTTAAAATACTGATATCTTAACATGATTCTTATTTATTTTATTTTATTTTTTATTTTATTTCAAATAGAGTTTGCAATACAAGTGTAAATATTTACTGTGGATGGGTTTGCTCTCTGTTTTAAACACTGTTTTGTGGCTAAATTTAAAAGGTTCATATAAATGGTCTTCCTACACTAGTTGTATTTTCTATATAACCACTGAAAACAGGGAACACCCTGGAAATTCTGCAAAGAAGTGCCTATATCACCTAATTAGGAATCTAATTTTAGGCATATAAGATTATTCTTGGGAGAGAGATTTAGGCATTGTAGGAGTATTAGATTCATACCTACAGGTTGGTGACAAGTTAGATTGGATTGTATCTTGGGAATAATTCATGTTGAGGCTCTTATAAATAGGGCATCAAAGTAGTGGTGGTCCTAATACTTTTTAGCTAGTAGGTGATCAGTTTTCAGATTTGTAGTAAGTGTATGTAGTATGAAAATGTTTATATAACACAAAAGAGTTTTCAGAGGACAATATCATGCAAGGCAAGGGTAGCATGGGTTTCACAGTAGCTAGATGATTCAGGATGGGGCTATTTAGTTGTTACAGGTAGGAAAACTGAAAACTGGACATTAGCTTGTAGAGGACCTCTTGCCTTTTTCCTACACATGCCTTTGGCATTCATTCTTGAGTTTTGCAGGCCAGGCCTGAGGATAGTACAAGGTCCTTTACACCTTAATGTCCTTACACCTTTCTCCTTCTCTCTCTCTCTCTCTCTCTCTCTCTGGGCGGGGTTGGGCCCCACTGTCCCCAGCATAAGAGCTGTTTCCATATTTGTATTGTTTCTGTGATGGTAAAATTGCCTTAAGTATATTCCCTGAGACTATTACATAGCTTGTTCCCATGCTGTATTATCATTACAGTTGGGAAGTTTGTTCAGTATCTGATTTAAGTTCTCTTTGTGGCAAACTAACCTACTTTCATCTTTTCCTAATATGAAAGTGTTAAAATTGCTATCCTTTGGATGATAATGGATCAGAAACTATTATTGTGTGTGCCCCATATGAACCAATTCCTTTAATAAGCTGTGACAATAATGTCATGATAAATATTTTTGAAAGATTTTTGCAAAAAACGTATGCTTCTTACCTTTAGAATTTCAGACTTGTAGACTGTGTGATAAGGCTCTTTTGATGTTAAGAATTACTGTTTGATTTATCAGTGGAATCTTTGTTTCTAACAGATTAATAACATAACCACCAGCAATCACATTGCAAAATTAATTCCAATTGTGAAACCTACCCAGCAAGAAATGAAGTGAGTAATTTTGAATGAGGATTGAAACCTTTGAGATATTTGAAAACAATTAAGCAAGGCCCTCTGTGAGGTTGCACACTTCTGTGAAGTTATTCTGTATCGTATACATTAAAATTTTCAGGAATTTCTTTAAGAGTTTCAGGATTTCTTTAAGATAAAATTCACATTGGTTAGAATAGTCTCATTTTTGGTTTATGTCTTAATGGATTTCATTTTCAAAAAAACAGCATACAGGATTTGGTCAATCTTTTATGGAACTAATATTAAAACTTATAGCTATGGTTTTTTATACACATTCATAGAGTCCTATCTATATTTTTATTTCAGTGTAGCATCTCCTTTCATAGTCTAAGATGTTCCCTTTCCTCTTTCCAGACCCACCAAAATTTTTTCTCTGAGGGTTTTCCCCAGTTGTGGTTCAACTGATCTTTCTTTTCCTAGTATTTGTAATACTTATCTTCTACTTTATATTTCTAATACCTTCAGGGTGGTTTAACTGACTGTGTATTAACTGCTATTCTCAAAGGTAACCTGAAAATAAAAATATATATTTGGCCAATGCGTTCTATTTGTGGAAGAAATCCATATTTCCTGTTCATTCTTTTTCTGTAGCTTTTACTATGAGATTAGTTTCCATTCCAAATGGAAATGCCAAAATTTCCATGCCAAAAGACAATATTGAGATTTCTCTCTTGCTCTTATAAATAGGTCTTAAAGAACAAAATTGATTTTGTGATATTTATGTGGGATGACAGAGGTTTAGACTTACTTTGTGAAGTAACTAATAAAGTTGAAAAGATGATTTATTACTATTTGATCCTTCAAAAAGTGTTTTTACAGTATTAAAACTGGCATGATTTTAAAAAAAATCATTGCTAACTATTTCTTGATCAATAAGAAAAATGCTTGCTTCTTGGTAATTGCTTATTCTTTTCTTTTTAATCATAAGTAGAAATCCTCTATAATGGTAACCTTTTATTTTAAAGAATTTCAGAGTTCAACAAAACTTTGCAAGAAATAAGTGAGGTAAGTGTATTATTTGTTGTTACCACTTAGAAAACTTCTTTTTTAACTTATATCTGATAATATAACAAGTCATAAGTATCATTCCTGTTTTCTCCCGACAGAATAATTGTATTCTTCTTTCACTTGTCTTTACAGTCCTCCTTTATGGAATGCAGAACAGAAAACCAGAGGTTTGTGGTTGACTTTAAAAATGTTAATATAATAAAAAGCTCATATATTTTATTGTGACTATTTCAAGTATGAATGGTTCTGTAGCAGGAAAAAAAGAAACTATCTAGGTAGTTAAGTTTGAGAAACAGTGAGTTAAGTTTGAGAAATATATGCAGGCTGTCAGAAATTCTTATCCCCTTAATCTCTTAAGATTTTTTTTAATGAAATTGTATTGCTTTTCATTAATCTTCTGGTGCAACACAGGCTTCCCTGCCAGATTTCTTCATATTAACTGACTCATATGGCAATTTGGACAATAGCCTGAAAAGCTGCCGTGAGATATGGGACCATTGAACTTCCTGAGCTTTTAAATCCAAGACAGTCTTTATTAGTAAAATGTTTCAAATGTCTTGGATTGCTGAAAGGTTTTTCAGATTTGAAAGCCAGCCATCCTCAGCAAGGCTGCCCCAAAGCAGGTGATCCTGGACACCCTGGCAGCTGTTGCCTGAAATGTAGATAATACCTGTCAGTTTAATTGCTGCTCACCACTAAATTGCTGGTCCTTTAAACTGATCAGCTTGGAAACACTACATTATAAATCAAAATCTGGAACTTCATTTACCCGGATATTTAAATTTTGGAGTTTATTTTCCCAGTGTAAGATGAAAAAAAAGTCCCAAACGTTCAAATAGTAATGGGCAGAAGTTCAGTTTACACCTCCATATCATATGCTGGCAGGGGTTAGGGTGCTCTCCATTCTTGTTAGCTGGAAAGAAGTTTCACTTCATCTTGTTTGTGTTGCCTTTATACACTTGTGTTTGCCTTTGCTGAATGTGAAGAATTCTGACTGTACAGTTACTAATTTAGCTAGGGAGGATTTCTTAAAATCTATCCATAATTATAAAAAATGTAGCATTATGCGCACATGAGTAAACGACTAATGTTAGTTAGCTAGGATCCCATTTAAGAAGCAACAGTGGTTGTAGAGAGAAAATAAGGTGCCACAAGCTCACCTATTCTTTAACGTATGCTCTTCTGCCATAGTGTTTATTTGCAACAAAAGTAACTCCAAAATCGAAAGTGCCCGATTTAGCATTTGACATTGCTTCCATGTTGCAAATGCGCAAGGCAGGTGTGTTTCTTGAGTCTAACACCTTTTCTTTTTCATTGTAGTGTACATTGCAATTTCATAATAAAGCTGGCTAAGAAAGAGAATATAAGCAGTTTAACAGACAAAAAAGAAATAAGTCAGATTGGTAAGTTATGCTTTAAATACAATCTCATCACAGTTGCTGTTTAGACTGAATCTTATAGTTCTTCAGGTAATCTTCAAGAAGTTAAAAGAAGAGACTCTTATTTTTATTTAAAAACTAATTTTTATAAGTCCATATAGAAAGTGAAAATGCAGCAGTTTGGATTTGGAGAGAGAAGAGGAAGATTGGGAATGTGTATTAAAAAAGCTTTGGTATAAAATTGCTGACTACTTTAATAAAGCAGATTTTAAAAGGACTATATTGTTTACTAACATATATGCATCACTGAATTGGTGACCTGAACTATCAAATACAAAACATGCAAAATTTTCAGGGTGATATTGATATAGTGGGGAGTAGTGGCTTGTATGTTTCTTTTCTATTACAAATCATCTAGAATTCCAGTTTATACAAGAATAAATCTGTACTTGTCTGGCACTGAGCAAAAATGCAGTGGTATTGCAGTATTTATTTTCACTGATCCAAATCTCTTTTGCAAGTGTCTTTTCAGACAAAGCTCAGAAGCGATTAAGCAAAATGTACTGTTGTTTTCAAACATGTACTTTCTGAATACTATTCATAGTATCATAGAATCATTAAGGTTGGAAGGGACCTCTAGAGTCTAATCCAACCCCCCTGCACACTCAGGGTCACCTAGAGCACGTGGCACAGGGTGGCATCCATGTGGGTTTGGAAGATCTCCAGAGAAGGAGACTCCACAACCTCTCTGGGCAGCCTGTCCCAGTCCTCTGTCACCCTCATCGTCAATAATTTTTTCATAAAGTTCCTGTGAAAGTTTTGATGCTTCAATTTGCGGCTGTTTCCTCTTGTCCCACTGAAGAGAGGCTGGCCCCATCCTCCTCCTATTGTACTACTACTAATAGTACCTCCTACAAATAGTACTACTATTGTTAGTAGTACTAGCAAGTTTTTATGCTTCAGGGCAAACTAGGGTAATGTTTCTTTGTCATCTCAGATGAGTGCTGCTGTTCATCACCAAAGTACTGTTCTTTGCCTGCTGAAGACTTACGGAAGTAGTGAGTATAAATACACAAGGCTTGTCTTCCCTCTTTCCTGAATTTTATAATGCAGTAGTAATGAATTTCCATTTTGGAACAATAAGAGTCTCTCCACCAAAGCAACCTCACAGACATTTTCCTGTATAGTGTTCTCTCCCTCCCTCTCTTTCTGTCATCTAATATGATGGATTTTAAAATACTCATTACTAGTAGCAATATGTTCCTATATATTTCTATATTCTAACTTATTTTCTTTAAAATAAAGCTAACAAATTTAAATAATAAAAAAAATAATATGCTTTTCTGTGCTTTATTTTTTTACAGTACTATACAAGTGCCATCTCATTCTATATGGGCTCCTTTCTCACTTAGTCCTTTTCCCCCCAGAAGAACTCCTTTTCTTTCCCCCACTATGCTTTCTACCCAACAGGACCCCCAAGTTAAACCGCTGATCACACCATTCACAGAAATTTATGCTTCTGGAACTCTTTCCACATCTCCCACCACAAGTCCTCTCTCTGAACCTTCTACCACATCTACCACTGCAACTTCTCTACCTTCTACCAGGGTTACCACTACACTTTCCTCTTTTGCTAAACCTGCCATGCCAACTTTTCTGTCTACACCTGCATCAAAATCTGGCACTAATGTTGCTCTCTCAGTTAAATCTGATGCTGCATATCCTGGAAATGTTTTTTCTAGTTTCATTAAACCTACAACAGCTGCTTCTGAGCTGCCTCCACCTCCTCTAACAATTCCCCCTCCTGAAAATACCACCAGATCTATTGCACAAATACCTCCTGCTACAGTTTCTACCAAACCTATCTCCATTAATAAAAGTGTTACTTCAGCACCTATTCTTCCCATTACTCCTTTCACAACATATATGGTCCCTACTGTTAGTCCTGTCAAACATTCTGCCTCAGCTTCTTCTCATCCTCATTCTGCGGATGCTGGCCATGGTAGCTTGCCTCATGGAAATACAGGTAAATAGGACAAGTGAAAGTTTGTGTTTGTTTTAATTTGAATAGCATATACTGAACTTATTGAACAGAGGGTCTTGCTGTATGTGAAGTAAGACTTCACCTTCCAATTACTGTGAAGACATAACTCTCACAAGATGTACAGTCTTTTTGAAGACACTTTCGTCTTTTGAAAAACATTCTGGTGCCTTTGGCTATTATGAATGATACCCTACTCTACCTGTTATTTTTCATATATAAGCAGTGTGTTAAATTCCCAACAGGTACATTTGGTAGAAAAATTAGTAATCGCAGATGCAGATAGGTAATACTTTTTACTAAATCAGTATTTAAAATATTACATCTAATACTACTAATATTTTATTATTAGAACTTCCTTGAAATATGCAATTTCTGAGGAATATTCTTAGCTGTATATTTCTTGTGAAAACTGAATGTTTTTCGTTGGGTGCTTGTCAAATAGCTGGTCTTCAGTTTCCATTTCCAGGCATTTATTGACTGAAATCCAAAGTAACAGATTATTTAACATCACTAAGGGTCTAATATGAACACTGTTACAATCAGTAGAAAGTGGAATGAATTTAGGTTATTTGAAACTTGGTTTATGTTTCTGTAAGATTTGAAGTATTTCTCTATGAAGTGTAGCTGACAGGAAGAAGAAGGTGTTTTGTTTAATGTAACATATACAGAGACCTTACCATTGTATAAGGTTTGTTGATGAAGAGAACTGTTGTTGTCCTGTTGTCCTAATCTTTCCCTCATTCTTAAGGATTACTTCACTTGTTGAAAACATTTAAATAAATGCATGAATTTCTCTTGTCACAGGAAAGATACTATCAGCTACCACATACACAACTTCCATTTATACTGCCGTTAATATCACCACAGCTGAGCAAATCGTTTCCAAAATAGAAAAGGATTTAGCAGATGGAAAAGTAGAACCAAAAGATGTAGAAAGGATGGTTAGTGAAGTTAGCAAAATCTTGACTGCTTCTCAACCATTATCACCCCAAATTTCTAACAGGTTGGTAATAGATTAAATGTATGTTTTTATTAACTGTTTTAGTAAAGTGACAGTGCTGAGGGTAATTATAATAATCATAATCCAGAAAAAGATCTCTTATAATTTATTGTAGCTATATGGAAAGGCAGGGAGTACTATTCTAGTGTTACTAGTTCTACTCTAACTCAATGGAAAACTGTAGTTTTTCATGTCAAAGCCACAGAAAATGAGCAGAGTCAATTAGACTTTATATTTGGGCTTGGCTTGCTGCTCCACAACCTGACTGAGAATTCTTGTGTATGCTCTTGATAATACTAAATTTTTCTTTAATTTTCAGAATAATAAAACTCGTGGATTATATTGGCCTAAAATTGAACTTTTCAGCTAAGTCTGCTGATTTTTCCTCCCCTTCCTTGGCTCTGGCAGTAGTGAAAACGAACAGCATGCGCTTCAATCAAATGTCTTTTGCTGTCCAGGACTCATCTGATCTCCAGGTAAAGCAACTGTAATTCTAAATACTTCCAAGTTTACATATTTATATGTTATATATTTTATGTAGGCAAGTTGGATTTGGTTTGTGTTCATGTTGGGTTACTTGTGTAAGTAACAGACTTAGAAGTTGGCATTTGACTATTAAGCCATTAGAGAGGCTACAGCCAGAACACCGGAATGGGATAGAGGGCTTGGCTTAGTAATTCTCCTTCAAAAACCTTGAATTATGAGCCATTTAATCATTCCCCCTGACAGTGCTAAAATGTGTCAAATAGTGTTGGCATGTATTAGGAGGTGATTAATTGCAGAAGGTGCCAGGAAAGGACTGTTAGGTTGCTCACATAATTATATGCTTTTATTTGTCACTCAGAGCTTGTTGTTCTGTCTATGAAAAAGGGGCTGAGAAAGAAAGGTTTGGATCTAGTTTGTAGCACTCAAAACCCTTTTTCCTGCCTGGTTGAAGAAATTATAATTTGGACAATACCATCTTTGGAGGCTTTGGCTAGGAGAGGTGGAAACTTCTGGACAAATGCTAACACATACTATTCTCTCAGAAAAGAGTAACCTAGCACAAGCCAGAAGTGGCACTGGGATGGTTCAGTTATATTAAAAATGATGTGAAATGCTAACATTTGAGCTCTTTTTCTGTTCCAAGTAGTACGTGATGCATGGGTGTGAGGTGACTCTAGGAGGTGGTAGTGCTGGGAAAGAGGTATTTGCTAAGCAGTCATTTACTGGAAGTCTCATGGCAGGGAAAAGAAATACAGCAGAGAACTTTCAACAAGTTGGTATCTGGTCCAACTCAAAGCAATAAGAATGCCTTTTTTTTTTTTTTTTTGGGGAATTAATTGGGTGTTTTATTTGGTAGCTACCTAAACAAAAGACATCAGGAAGTTGAATGATACTCTCACTTAGAAGTGGTTTAGCCAGAGAAGGGTTAAAATAAATTTTTAGGATACTGTGGAGAGCTCCCTGTATTATACCATTCTTTTAATATACAGATAATTCCTATCTTCTGTTCTGCTGTCATTCAGTTCTTATCTTTCATAAACTTGGAGATAATCTTATTTTTAAATAAGATAACTAACGTGCTACCCAGGCTTTACAAGAAAGTTAGAAATTCCGTACTAAGCAAAGCTCCGTGTGTTCTTTAAGTACAGTACAAAAGGCTGGTCGACAGTTCAGATTTGTTTTATTAAAAAAAAAGCAGCATTTTTTTGTACATTTATTTGTTCATATGTATACAAAATACTGCAGCAGCAGCTTACTCGGTTTTATTTTTGTCTTTCTTTGCCAGATGATCTTAAAATCAGAGCTGGTTGTCTTAGGTTCTGCTTAACATACCGTACCCAAGGCTTCCTGACAAATAATAGCTATTTACATTTTTTTCTCAATTCATTTGAAAAAGGCAATTAATTGCAATTAGTTGTTTGTGAGCAGTGGCATTGATGGAGCCTGTATACTTATGGATGTGTCTTTCGTTCCTACGCTGGCACAATAATCCTGCCTCTCACTTCAGGATTTTCAGTGCTCCTGTTTACTGTGGCCTCTCCCTGTATTTGCCACCTTCGTCCTTGATGTTTGCTGTACACGTTTGTCCTGTCAACTAGCACGGTCACCATTGGATGTCCCCAGAGCCACCGAGGGGCTGTTTACCTTCATGCCCCCTGTATTCCTTTCCTTAGGAATACTCTCAGTTCTTCCCTATAACCTTTCTCACATACCCTGGCCATTTGCAGGGCCATTTTGGAGCTCTGCATGGGGTAACAGATTGAACAGCTGTGGCAGAAAGAACAGGTAAGTATTAAGGCATAGGTAGACTTTCTGTTTTCTCTTTGGCCACTAGAACTTAAAAATCTTTGGCAGTCTCTCTCTCTCTCTTATTTTCAAACATGATTGAGATTAGCCACTTAGTTAAAAATCTTTAGGGAATGTGAATGTCGATAGATGCCATGGATGTGAAAGCCTCATTTTCTTACTTAGTCATCTACAAATGACATTCTTCACCTAGATATAAGAAGTTTTTTTGCACACTTCTGTGCTATGAAAAGCTAATATCCCTCCATGATTATGTAGACCTACACAGGTTGTTGCCCTTCACGTTTTTCAAATCAATATTATCCACAACCGAGATACTCTGTCCCAGTAAGTGAATGGGTAAAGATGGGCAGACTTGAAACAAACTGCATCATTTCAGGCCTTCAGATGCTTTTAATTCTTTGAACAAGGGAAGAATGAGAGCTCAACTGAATGTTCCTAGCAGTGACTGGGGTGGCACAAATATGTATTTCAAACTTCCGAGCTGAAAATAAGTTTAATAGTTTAATTTTGGTTTAGTGACAGAAATAAATTATAATCTTTGTAATTATTTTACAGATCTCGTTAGGTACCGAAGCACTTAATGACTTAAACAATCTTGGAACCATTACGCTTCCTTCATCATTGCTGACAAATTTACCTCCTGAAGAGTTGGACTTGGCTTCTAGAGTTATATTCAACTTTTTTAAAAAGACCACTGTGTTCCAGGTATTCTTCTGGCAGTTTGTTCATAATGATTTTAAACTCCAGAGAAGAACAAAATAAAATACAATTGAATATTTTTCACAAAAATACATTTCAGAATTGCCCATTAAAAATGTGCTGTGTTTGTCAAGTTCTCATACCATATACTAACTGAACTTGTGTGTGTTTTATTTCACTACTGTTTCCTTTAATATTTTTAAATCTGGTTAAATATTTGTTGTTCCAGGATCCCTCCCTAAAGAATGCATCTTTAATCAGCAATGTTATATCATCAAGTGTTGCTAACCTCTCACTTAGCAACTTGAAGGCAAATGTTACTGTCACTTTGCAGAATATCAAACCCAATCAGGTATGATTTATGTTTTGGTGGACTTAAAAGTGTTATTTTGTTACCTCATTTGGAGATAAAAAGAAATATCATGCTAAGAATGCAGGTTGTTTTGTTAGTGCTGCTGTACTGATGTGGGCATTTCCTTTGCATCTGGACTTTAAAAATCACTTAGCTTTGCATGTTTATCATTGGTATTAGTTTCTGTCTTCAGATAATTTCAATTAATTTTGCTCTTTCACTTGACATCCCGTTTTTATCCTCCCTAACTGCCCTGTTTTTTTGTTTTGTTTTTTCTCCAAAGAATAATATCTCTTGGTTGAAAGTCGACAGTAATGGGTTGATGGGGCGATACTTGAATCTTTAAATTTATAGGTGCAGCGTGGCCAGAGAGCAGTGTAAAGTGGTTTTTGTAGTTTGTTTTTGAGAGGAGTATTGTTCCTTAAACTGG
>NW_010588171.1:148417-164808 GCF_000705375.1 Tinamus guttatus | reverse complement strand
AGAAATCCTGTGGAAACGTGCGTGGAGAACTGGCATCCTAGGGGATCTCTTGGCTGAGGTTTGGATGTGGATGAGCACAAGCTCCACGCATGCTCCAAGCTGCCTGGTGGCCATGCAGCTCTATGAGCATGGCATGGGGCCCACATCAATGCACCTTCCCTCTCAGCAAGGGGTTTATGTTTAGTGCCACCAGTGATGGGCACCTTGTTCCCAGGCAGAACAAGCTCGCACGGGCCTGCACAGAAATATTAGACAGAGCCTGGCAGTAAATCCTAGCTGGTGATCAGTATGTGGCAAGAGGGCTGCCGTAGCTGTGCCTGAGCATCAGCACTTCTGGTGGAAAACCACCCGTGTGCTGAATTGTGTTCCTTACCTCAGGCTGATTCACGTGGTTTGGACGGTATAACAGTGAGCCCTGAAGCACATTCGCCTCAGGTTGACACTAGAAATCAGCCCACCTGAGTGCGATGGGAGGGCTCAGCCCTTGCCAGGGTTGGGTCCAAAGTACTGAGGTTGATTTGTCCCCAGTTCCTTATTGGAGCAAGGTGGTGGGCCTGGTGGCTCTATGGCTCTTGCACTGGCGTTAGAGAGTCTGTCTCTCTCTGCCCCATAAAAACGCTGACAGAAATGGAAATTTCGAGCAGTTCCCTGCATGTGGTGTTTCACCTGGAGGTATTTTAGCTTTCCACCTCGCAGCAAAGCTAATGACTGGCCTGATGGGGCCCTGCCCCAAGGAGGGTTTGAGCATCTGTGAGTTGCTGTCACTCTGCCCTGGGTCCATTGCAGATCCCACTTCAGCTGATGTCCAGCACGCAGCGGAGTCACAGTAGCACATTGAGGAGGGTTTGAGCATCTGTGAGTTGCTCTCACTCTGCCCTGGGTCTGTTGCCGATCCCCCTTCAGCTGGTGTCCAGCACGCAGCAGAGTCACTGTAGCACATTAAGTACTTGAGGGAACGATGGCTTTGCTGCCCAGCTCCCGTGGCTGGCTGGGCGTGTTTGAACGGCGCGCGCTTAACGAGCTGTGCTTCATTAACCTGCAGATAGGCCAGCAGAAACCTTCAGAAACCCTGCTATGCAACGGGGTTTAAGTCTGTGCCTACTGGATTAAAACCAGGCCTGGCTGCTGCAGGAAAGTGCTCACAGAACTGGGTGCCCAAACCCTCCACGTCGGCTTTTCCTATCTCAGTAGCAGCACACAGGAGATGCAAAGACTCAGATCTGAATATTGAGTTGCATCTGGCTTTGAATTTATCCCTGCTGTAATTCCTTTAATTTCAGGAGTTTTACCTTAACGTTGAAGTAGATCTTTTCTTTAACAAAGCAAGATCTGACTCTGACAGGTTAGAGAGAAGGATCAGGAATATGTGCCTGCTTGCCCTGAATGTCACTTAGGGGTTATTTTCCGTGATGTGAAGGTCTCTGTGCTACTCTTGGCACTTTCTTTTCAATAAACTGTATTTTCAACGCAACCCTCTAAGGTTGCTTTGGAGAGGTTGTACTAAACAGGCACTACAGAGGCAGGTTCATGCCTCCAGAGAAAGCCATGAATGGAGCTGTTGAAAATGCAACTGTTCCTGGTGATAAACCATGTCTGTAGATAAGTCCTTGGCCATGAAATTTTATTATTCCATCTTTCCTTGTTCTAGAACGATAGTGGTCACCTGAGTGTATCTATGCTACGTATTTCCTTCCTTGCTGTTCTTAGGTTTGCAAATGTCTTTGAATTGCTTGATGTGTCTATTGAACATCTTTACTGAGAAAGACCTCAACAGGGAGAGGGAAGGTCTGCAGTTCAATTTTATTCTTTCTATGCTCAGTGACACTACTGATACACTGAGAGTTAAGAAACTGGGTTTTGAGTATTTTCTTAGTCATTCTACTCTGCTATTGTGCTCAGAGTCTATTTATTCCTGAGTACAGTCAGCTCCTGATTGCTGAAGGTGTCTTTGTACCCCGCTGCCCTTTTGCTTGCCTTTGACTATCCTGCTTTTTAAGTGCACAGCACACTGAAAAGTTAATATTTCTTTTTTCTTTCTTTCCTGATTGAGTTCTTCTTTCATGCAGAGAAAATACTGTGCTGGAAAGATAATAGTTTTGCCATTTCTCTTCACAGATTGTGATCCCCTTCTTCAGCCTATTGATCAAAGACATTTATTTTTTGAATGAAGGATGTGCTAATCGCCTTCCAAATGGACACGTCAACTTTGAAGTAAGATCTGAAAAATATTTTTTTATCTTTCCCGTTCTGATAGCACTATCTAAGACCACTTCCATGTACTTTCAGTGCAGACTGACAAAGACTGGATGTGCCAAAATGGGCAGTTCCTGAGTGACTGCTTGAAGGTTAAACTAATCCTAAACAGTTTTTAAAAAAATACAAAATATGCTTTTTATTTTTTATAAACATTGCAAACAGATCAAAAACCAAGCTGCGGGGTTTTCCAGTGCCGAGCGAACGGCAGATCCTGACTCGCTTCGTGTGGGTTGACTGATGGAAGTGTAGTGTCAGCACTAGAAATGATTATACATAATGGCTTGAAGGAGGAGGTGACTTCCCCAGAAAACAAGAAAAACTATGTTTCCTCTGTATACACTAATAAACAAGGCGCTATAAAGTGCTCTATACAGACAGAAATCAGTTCATGAGGTGAAAGTCATGCTCTTGGTGTGAGGATCAGAGCGTGCTCCTTCCTGCCTGCTGTTTTACATGAAAGAATTGCCATTAACTCCCCTAGGAGGACTTGCCTTCTCCCTGCAGGCCTGGCACTAGGGAATATTAGTCACGTCTCCTGCGTAATCCCTGTTCTGTGCTGGGGAGCTTCAGTTCACACCAGTGCTGCTTGTTGCTAGCTGCAATGTGCAGGTGCTCACACTTTTTACATTGTGCAAAGATCATTGCAAAGATTCGGTGCTTTCAAAAGAACTGCCTAGCGTCAATGAGAAAAGAGTTCTTCAGCTCTCAGATGTTTTGTAAATTACTTCTTCAGCACGTCTGTTGATGCATTAAATTTCTCCTTTAGTTACTGACATTGTGGGATGGTGAGTAATAAATAGGATATTGAGTTCAACATCCCTTAAATTGCACCAAACACCTTTGCCATGCATGTTTTCTGTTTGAAGGGGTTGGAGTCATTTTGCTTTCTGTATTTCTGTTAAACCCTGCTTCTTCCTCTCCCATCCAAGTTTATGCCCTCTGTTTTCAAATACATATGTGTAACCTGAAACGTGTTCATGGATGCATTTTTATTCAAGTACAAACTGAGACTGCCTGTACAAAGAAATGTAACACACCCTTTCCTGCCTCTTTCTGCTGTAATGAAGTAGGAAAATGCACCCATTTACAGCTGTACCAGATTACTTTTCCCTAATATCCCTGTGACTGACATGAAAGATCCTGGATCTTGATCTGTTCAGATATAACTTGATGGAATGGTTTTATTTTGCAGAAATTTCTGGAACTGGCTAAGCAAGTAGGAGAATTTATAACCTGGAAACAAGTGGAATGTCCCTTTGAGCAGGACCCAAACATCATCCACTACTTGCACACTGCTCCCATTTTTACTGAGGATGGTAAGAGCCTGTAGAAACTCTAGTCACTGAAAACATGTCTCTTCATCACCACTCATTAACACCCTAATCCTTGCAGCTTGTTTGACCCCAGTCTATCGGCATACAAATACTGCCTTCCAGCTCCTGAAGTTGCTCCCTGGTTGTTTTTCCCTCGTCCAGAACGTCTCTGGGAGGCACTGTGTAGTAAGTTGCTGTGATGGCCCTGATTTTGTAGGCAAGAAAAGAGGCCACACAACCATGCCATGGACTGCCATGGATGCCACTTGTCCTCTAGCCAAACTCGTTAAGGGATTGATGGAGCCGGGACTAATCTCTTCTGCAAACTGCCACTGTCAGCTCTTCAGCAGCAGCGCTCAGGGCAGTGCTGGCCCAGCTGACCTCCTTTACAGCAGCAAAGAAATGCTATCTACAGAGAGTAATTTTAAAGATATTTTTTCTAGTAATTAATTTAAACTGTAGCTAATGAAAGCCTTGTTCTGAAATCATTTCTCTGATCATCTTTTCCTTCTTATCTGGCCTCTTTTCCGTTTCTGTTTAATAGCCAGCGTGTCACACTGCGTCATTTCATACGGGTTGATGTCAGTTGCCTCTTGGTATATTATGTCACACAGAGATATTGTCTAAAGCCCTGTTCCCATAAGCTAACCTGGTGTTGGATTTATTTTTCCTTTTGATTCTATAGGCAGTTTTCTGTAGCCATTCATGTTAATCAGACCAGACAGCTTTTATTTCATAGACCACTTCAGAGGACGACATGCAGTCTCAAAAATCCTGCCTAAATCCCAAGAGAAATGACTGCCAAAGTGAAATAATTAATGTGATTAAAGTACTGTGTATCGCAAGGAGACACAGTGCTTTAGTTCTGTATTTAGGCTCGTGAAGAACACACGGTGAAAGACAGGGGTATCTCGGGGTGATGCTCAGGGTTTCTCTCCCCAATGTGCTCCGCTTTATTCGTGGTGCTTTCATGAGATGCCCTCTGCAGAAGTCACCACTCTCGTCTTAGCCAAAGGGAAGAGCAGCTCAGGAAGATCTGCCCTGAATAAAAAATGGGAGAACGCACTGAAGGGATGCAGCACTGTTATGCAAAATACAGCTGCACCGTGCTAGACATAATGTGAAGGAATAGCAGGCCAGCTCTTAAATATTAAAATACTCTTGAATTATAGCAGTGCTTTGAATACTGAGTACTGATTCTAGCATTAAAGAATAAAGCATAACTAAATAATCAAAAGAGAAAATGTGTGAACACAAATCACAACCTACTTTTAAAAAGTCTGTAAAGACAGTGAGATGTTAATGCCCTGCCAGCTTGTGCTGAGGAGACTCTGCAGCTTACACATATTTTGGCACCATAAAATGCAGCACAGAGTGCAAAGATTTTCAGAGGGGGGAAACAACAAAACTATTTTCCGCTCCTGTGTTCCTGTTCTGGCTTCTCTAACTCATTTTTATCTTGAGGGGAAGGTTGTCCCCTTTTGGGATGCCATGGGAAGATTGCTGAGGGAGATTATTCCTGTTGCTTAACATGATTTATCCTTAATGTAAAAGAGTTGGTTTAGCTGTCAGCTCTCTTTGTGTTCTGATAACACCTCTGATGGATATTGTGATGGAATAAAAGGTGCAGATCTCTGTATTCAAAACCAGACAGCTTAATATTGTTGCAGCAAATTCGTACTAATGTTTTTAGTTCTGGCCTCATTTACTGTTCCATCAAAATTAACGTAACAAATTCCCAAAGGTAGAAATGTTTTGAACATGAGTGTCCTGCTCACTACAGCGACCTGATGCAACATGGAGGTTTTACAGATTCAATTTATTGTGTGGGAAAGTAACAAGAGTAGGCAAAATCCATGGGGCCTACAAGAGAGCAGTGAGCAGAGGGGTTATTGCCCCTGTTGAAATAACTCATCTTTATCATTCCCAGGTTTGTACCTGGCTTCCTATGAAAGCGAAAGTCCAGAAAACCAGACTGAAAAAGACAGGTGGAAATCCTTAAGGTAACCGCTCCTTTCCTCAGCTCCTTGTGGGGCCCCTCCAAGTGTTGCACTGCTGCTCAGGGAGCCTCCTGACTGCGCTGGACCCTTGTGAAACGCTGGCGCTTAAAACGTGGCCTCTGACGGAGGCCTCTTCAGTGCGCGACTGATTTACAGAGCTGGGGGCAGCACTGGTACAGTCTAATGTTCATCTCAAGTTATCCACCATTTAAATAAAGCAAACCCTGCGCTAGTGCATTTTTACAGTCCTCTGTCTCTGCAAAAGAGGCCTCGTATAGGTGAAAAATACCTGGGGTTAATCGGATATTCCCACAATCTACATGTCTTAGAGGGGCACCATAAAGAAGTTTGGTGTAATAAAAGCTGTGATTTAATAGAAACAAACAACAACAAAACATTTGCTTTATTTTCTTATCATTGTTCTTATGTTTTAACTTTGCAGATCCACTATTTTAGGAAAGACTTGAAGACTAAGAGGTTATTGCAGTAGGTCAAGGAAAAAAAAAATGCGTGAACTTTTTGCACTACTGATTCCAAAGATGCCTGTTTGGGATTTAGACAATTCGTTTTGTTTGGGTTTTTGTTGGTTTTTTTGACTGCCTAACATGACGGATGAACTGGCTTCATCCTCGGAAATCGCCAGAACTGTGTTCGCAAAGATGCTTTTCTAACCAAGAGACAGGGGAAGGACAAAGTGTTTGTGGCTGTGCCCGAACTGCGTCAGGATCACTGTAACTTTTGCCTCTGAAGGAAAATATAAGAAAACCAGGAGCATGGAGAACAATGGTACTGCAAAAAAAGAATGAAAAAGTATTTAAAATAAGGCAAAAAATACATGCTTATTTCAGAAGCAGGTGCTTCAGATCTCTTTAAAGCCTCTGAGGATTATAAAATTAAATCAGACAAAGCAGCAATCTGGTTAATTGCTGAATGAAGACAGAAGGACTTACTCTTACATCAGCAGTCCCCGAGCCTTGTTGAACAATGCACTGACTGCAACAAGTATAAGCTTCCAGCGGATGAAAACTCATCTCACTCGCTCATATATATGTGTATATATATATAAATATAGACACTAACACAGGGATCTCATCAGCATGGAAGAGACATACAGCTCCCATGAGTTTTTACAGAGAACAGTTTGAAGTGTGACTGTTGCTTCTTCCCACCACGTGCTTTTCTTACTGTGAATCTTGGCCGATTGGAGAGGGCATTGAGTGCAGGTGCTGTTGCTTCAATACCCCCCAGCACGCTGAAGCTGAGGAAGAAAACGCCTCCAGACTCAGCTCACCTCTGGTTGATGTATGTAGCGGGTTCCCCGGGCAGTTGCTACTGAGATTTGTGTTCTTCAGAGGGCTATAGCACATTGAAAGAAAAAGAAATTGCATTATGGTGTAAAAAAAAAAATCTATTAGGCTGCAGTTAATTCAATCCTGTTTATTTTGCAACATAATGCTAGAGGATAGGAAGGGGGACATAATAGCTCTAAATGTGGGAACTATGTGGTACAGTTTAAAAATGATAGAGTATCATTCTAGAGACCAATGCACTAAGCTAAAGAAATTGCCATTCATAAGCAGACAGCCATTTTTTTCTTTTTTTTCTTTTTAGTGACCATGTTCACCATTTCCTTACAGATAATATGAAGGTAGGGACTGTGTTTTTGTACTCGTATAATGGTCGTGGTGCTATCTTAACACATATATTAAATGGACTATATGGATTCTAGATTCCAAGCTGAGCTCAAACCGTAGACTGTTTGTATGGGGAAGGACTGCTGCCACCTGCTCTAGGAAAGGCCACCAAAAGCTTAATGAAACCTAATGCCATGTGGCCCTACACTCAGCATTTTATGAATGCCTTGATGCTGGCCTTTCAGATGCTCCGGTCTTTCTTGGTCTGCAGTAGAAAACTCAACCCTTTCTTTGAAATCTTTAATATCATTGGTGCATCATTGCTCCAGCAAATACTGGGGCGATACTGAAGAAATGCAGTTGGTTAATTTTTGTACATGAGCTTTTCAGAGGAATGTATACACACAGCCGTTCCTTTAAGCAGAACCATTTCCAAAATGATGCCATTAAAAGCCTGTTAAATTCTAACAAATCCAGAGCAATAACCATAAACATATGTATAACAGTGCTAAGGCTTGTGTGTGTCATTTTTTCTTCATGTCTAAATGGTCATTTTTTCTTAATGTTGACATCTTTTTAACCAGCACAGTGTGACTTCATGGTGGAAATGGTTTTTTATTTATCGGGAATCTACTCTAGGTAGTTGGGCCCTTTCTTTAGAAAAAAAACTACTTTTTAAAATGCATATCCTCCCTCCTTTTCTAGTGAGCCCGAGGAGGTTGGGACAACTGACACTGTAACACTCATCACTGAACATGAATTCAAATGTTATTTCCCGTGAAAGAACTATATTCTTTGGCACCTTCCGTGAATTCAGACCAATTTTATAAGCATGATTTAAATTAGATGTCATAAAGTTTGTCACTGTTGCAAGCTCAACTGCTTTCATACTCCCAAACTCTCAAACCTCAGTGCTTAAAATGGGAGCATAGGGGTCAGGTTTACCGGGGTGTGAAGGGCATAGTGGGACTTCCAAAAGCGCCCAATTATCTTTAAGCCTTTATGTGGTTACATGTTTAAACAGACTGTTTTTCAGAGGTGCTGAACACCTTTACCTCTCAGCAAACACTAAAGCAGTTGCTGTTCTCTGGAGATCCATGGAATATTGATCCTTAGTGTTTGATCTTTGGAGACTGGCTGCACCCTGCAGGATGGCTTGGAGATGAGTGCTCCAAACAAAATGAGAAGTCAGTGCCTTCTAAAATGGGGCTTCAGGAATTGCAGCTTGTCTTTGTATAATTCAGTGGCCAAAATCCCCTTGATTAAACTGGAAACAAAGTCCAGCCGTGAATTAGAGCTGTGGGTTTTGTTTGGGATTCACCTCTGGCCTAGCTGAGGAGGACAGAGGGCTGCAGAGCCTTTCCTCACACGCAGGTGTGACCAAGCGAGAATCCAACGGAAGACAAAGGATGACAATTTGGGGGAAGGATTTTTATCCAACGGTCTTTTATTAACATGGCACAAGGTACAAAGTAGGAAGAAGAAGTCTTCCTGCGTACAGAGGAAAGCAGCAGCGCTTCACACCGAGCACTAGCCCCTGTCAGCCGCGTAGTTAGTCGCTAGCCCAAGCTCTAGGTGGTTTCCTGGTGGGAATGTTGTGGCTTTCCAACACCACCATTCCCAGTGGATTTGTCTCCTTGAGCGAATACTACCCAGAGCAGAGCTATTTGATTGTGTAGTAACAAAACCCTAAGCTAGTAACATATGAGTAGGTAACACAGAGCCTTTCACATGCATTAGTGTAACTCCTGTGCATATAATAGTATGTAAGAGAAAAGCCGATACCCCTTCTGCACCTCCTCTCGTGTGATGGAGGAGTTGCAGAAGTCCTGCTTTTCTCTTTAGTCCTGCTTTTCTCTTTAGTCCTGCTTTTCTGTTTAGTCCTGCTTTTCTCTTTAGTCCTGCTTTCTGTTTCTGGCGGACACCTTCTGCAGCAGGGGCTGGACCCAGTGAAAAGCACTGATGAAACTCTTGTGCCTTCAGCATGGGCTGTGGGCAGTGATGAACTCGCTCAAGGCCTTCGGAAAACACCTAATCTGAGAACCGTGCCCGCCATTCTCCATGAGCATCAGTCGCACAGCCTAATTAAAGGCGGTGGGTGATGAAGCATCGGTCTGCAGGGGTGACTCGGCCAACAGCAGGTTGGCCCCCAGATCTGATGTCTTCCCACGTTGGCAAAACCCTTGGAGTAAGTCCAGTCCCCAAGGGCCCAGGCACCCGCGCACACTGAGCTTGGCAATGGCTCTGCTGTCCAGGCAGGTGACACTGTGTCACACAGCGGGTGGCAGGGGCCATGTGGGGCTGGGCGAGCTCTGCTTCTGTGGCTGGAGACGGAGCGCGGACGCGGCGCAAGGCTCCTCGCCCCGCTGAAACGCCGAGAGCAGCGCGCTCGGCGCCACAATATTTTATTGTGATCGTTAGTGATAAGATAATCGCCCTCTGAAAATTAACTTGGTCCCTTACTGATACCCTGGTTACTTTATCAGGTTTTCTTGCCGTGGTCTGTATGCCTTTTATTAAAGCACGTGAGCACTGGTTTGCACGTGACTGTAAATCCAGGTTAGAACAGAGCTCAGATTACTGAAAATGTAATTGCAGTTGTCCAAAAGAATATCTGTTAGTGGAAAGGCTGTTGTTGGGCATATCAGTGTGAAAATACTGCCGGGTTAATGTTATCCGGCCTGAGTGACTGGGTTCCGCACAGAGACGGATCCAAGGCTGGTGCCGAGCGCGGGGACAGGCTCCGTTGGTGCTGACGGGAGCAGCGCAGCGGCTCTTCGCTGCAGAGCACTCCGAAGTTATCCGTAGGGATTACATTCCATTGGCAGCTGGTGGAGTCCTTGGCCTTTCTTCGGAGGCAGGTGCACTTCAGAGGGTGAAAACTCAGCCTTGGCCCAAATTCTCTTTAACGTTGTTGAAATTTCAGCATCAAACTGAAAGACTCTGTCTGGTCCTGTGAATTCAATCATGTGTCTGAGAGCGGAATTTGACCTTCAGAAGGTTTAAGATTTGTATTTCTCTTTCTAGACTGGTGGAAATGAGCTTTGCTTTCTTAGGAGTGCCCCCTCATTGTAAATCTAAACCTCTTTGTATTTCAGACTGATTAGTTCCAGTGTCATCACAGAATGGAATTAGGGGGGTGATGAGGATATATGGAAGACACTGAATTGGGCGCCAAAAACTTTCTTTTCTTCTGTCCTTTTAGGGTTATCTGTTGAATGAGATGCCCTCAGTGGTTGATGCAGGATTATCGAATGCAAATGGGCAGAACCCAAACCTGGTGTTCATATGGCAGCGTCTGCACTGCCAGGGCAGCACAGAGATCTGCCGATGCTGCACAAAGCTGCCTTGCAAATTCATATCCAAGCCTGGTTCCTTAGGTTGCCTAAGCTGGGACGCGTCCCTTTAGAAAGCCAGGAAGTTGCTGGAACATCACCTAGGGCAGAGAGCTCGTCCCCCTCCATCCAACAGAGTAACTGCGAGAAAACTCTTTGAATAGAAGGATTTTTCTAGAGGGCTTGAAACAGCGGGGACTTTTTTAGTTAGTTGACAGGTTGTAAGATCTAAGCAGCAAGGAGAAATAAGCACTTAAAAAGATATGAAAAATACCTTGATGGCTGTTAACTTTCATACTGCACAGCGTGGCAGAGGAATGGAAGATCCCAGTGCGTTTGCTCTTGCCATGGACACCCGTGGCAGGTGGCAGAGCCGCAGGGAGAGCCCAGGGAGGTGCTGGTGCAGGAGCCTGCATGGGTGCTGTGCTGCCGTGTTCAGCCAGAGAGCCAGGCCCCAGGCTGAGCCCATGAGCCAGCAAGCAGGTTACCTTTGCTTTTTAATGGAACTGATCTGGAGGTTAATCCGCTTTGCATTTCTTTCTTTTCTTCTAAAAATAGAGCTCTTACCTATTTTCAAGTGTGCAAAAATACTGAAAAGAAAATCTTGCTTGTATATGCATCACATCTTGCCTTTTTATTTATCCCTCGGCCCTGTGCTCCGGCTCGCGCGGCGCTGCCGGGCATCCCGAGCGCCTCCCGCTCCGCTCCGTGTCCTTCCCTCCACGCAGGGGGTGTTTTCCTCCTCGAACAGCTCTTGCCAGTCGCTCTCGGGACATTGTCACGTTCCCTGCCGCGGGCTGGCTCTGTAACCCTACCCCAGGGTTGTCACAACACAGGGATCCTTCCTGTGGCCCTCGAGCTGCCGGCCCGGGCTCGTTCTGCAGCAGAACAATGTCCAGGCCTTCCTGAATGCAGAACACTCAAAAGGTCGGAGATCAGAGCTCCTATATGTAAAATATTTGGACAAGAGACTCCCTCCTAAAATGTGCACGCCGTTTTAGTGGATTTTTGTCCAGAAAATTCCAGGTCCAGGTTTCTAACAGAGAGAAATGACTTCCTCAGTGAATCGTACCTGGTCAGTATTACCTCCCTGCTGTAATTTTGCTTCTACAATCCCAGTCTCTTTGAGGTAACTCAGCACAGGATGGCTCCTTGGTGCCTGGCACACGGTCAGCACGGTTGAGAAAACTGGGACTGCAGCCTGGGCAGTTGATTCCTCTGCATTTCCATAGCCCAGGCTGGGCTCTCGCCTGCCCTGTGCCCTCACCTTGGCGTAGAAGGAATTGTTTGAAGTTGAATTGTCCCAATTCTTAAAACTTACTGAAAAATGCAAGCATAATTAAGCATTTCAAGATACAATTCTTACAGATGTGCCATTATTTCCCATAGGAGTCAGTCTGTAAAAAGAAATAAAAGAGCTGGTATGCAAAAAAAGATGGGGAAAAAGCTCAGCTTCTAGGTTTCAGAACTCTTGACTCTTACCAAGTCTTCATCAATTTATAAAGGTAAGAAACAAGATTTTAAGAGTTTTTGCACTTTGAGAAAGTTCTATGAAGTGTGGCAGTACCAGCTGTGTTATACTGAAACTCAGAAAAAACATATTATTGAAAACATATTTTTCAAACATGTATTCACAGGCCTAAAAGCCTAGAGTAAACATGGGTAAATAGAATTCCCCTTATTTCCAGATGGAGAAATACAGAGTTTGAGTGACATGTCACAGGTCACCTGGCGAGCACGTACATTCCAAACATAAACCCTGTAACATCCGCAGAATTTTAGTTTTACATTTCTGCTGGTACAACTCCTGTTTACTCCTGTGCTTCGAAACGTGGGAACTGAATTGTAATTGTATTTTTAAGCATGAGTCAAGATGAGAACTAAAACAAGTGTGGATTTAAAGCCTAATAGACACTGATCATGTGAGCCTTAGTAAAGAGGGGCTGTGTTTTTCCCGGTTCTTTTTCTTTAAATTAAGCTATTTTATATTATGAATAACAGTTCCAGGACAAATTGAAGTCACTACACCATCCATAGTACTCAAAGCCTATAGCTTCGTTTAATTAGCAGTCCTCAAACAAATATTGACACTTTATTAATTGCGCAGGCAGAAAACAGGTTATTTGAAAGTGGCTATTATGATTTTGTGACTGTACATAGACCCTGCAAACTGTTAATGGTAACAGGCATTGCGTACCCCACATGAACACTGCAGAAATAGCATGGTCATTGCTCCGCTTTGTAGCTGTTGTGGAAAATGTCTTAAGCTGCATTCATGATGCTAGTGCCCATCCTGCTCCCATGCCCTTTTATACGGTTGTGCTAAGATCGTTATGAAATCCTTTTGTCAGTCATGTTTGAGCTAACTTACCTATGTATAGAATTTATATATTAAAAAAACTTAATTTATACTGTGTTTTAACAGTTTGCCTGAACTGTCTATGGTTTCTAAATTTTGTAATGTGAGTGTCAAATAATAATAATAAAAACTGGCTCATCAGTGTGGGGGCTTTTTTGTTCAGTTTTATCTGTAGGAGAGATTTCAACAACTCCAAATGAACCAGGTGAGTTACAGAGAAGCTCTTGTTGCTCTGAGACACTCCGAATACAAAGACATCCCTGATTGAACAGGGATCCCCAGATGTCCTTTGGTTTCTGTTTTTGCTCTTGTTCCAGCTCTACTCCTGTTCTCTTCATCCTTGCACATTCGGGAGGTTTCACTGCACTGTACGTCACTAGGCAGAGACTAATTTTCTTAATAGCTCCCATAATTAAATGTTTTCCCAATTAGGTGTTCCAGACTCGAAGCTTCTTCTTGAGAGACATCTGACGGGCCTGCAGATTTTTAGCCTTTTTCTATAAAACGGCATGGTATAACCAGTGTGTTTTTATTATTTGCATTGCAGTAAACTGAGGGCTTTTCCTGATATGAGGGACCCATTTCAGTAACCATCTACAGCAAGAAGCATTCATTCTTCAGATAGCTTAACATATAAATGAAAAAAAGACAAAAAAGGAAAGGCTCCAAGGTGAATTCTTGTGTCTGTGTAGGTGGCTGGGGTGGCTTTGTGTAAGGCACAGAGGTAGCCTCGCTGCGGCGCTTCTCCCAGCACAGCCTGGTTCTGTCTGCACTTAAACAAGTGAGGAATTATGGTCTGCGTAAGTAGTAGCGCTGGCTCCAAAGCCTGCAAAATTTCACTGTGCAACCTGTATTTTTCAGGACAGAGTTCTTATTCGTGGTGTCAGAGCTGCTGCCAAGAGGGACTGTTAGGTCATCCAGCTGAATTTCCAGAAAATGTCAGCCAGAACAGGCCAGGCCTCCCTGTGAGAAACCTGCAGAGCTTCGCGGCCTGGAGCATCTCGTTCCCCCGCAGGCTCTGCTGGGCCACGGGCAGGGAGGGAGAAAAGCTGCAGCCGGAGCAGAGCAGGAGCCTGGGACACGGGACACTGTCCCCGTCTGTCCCCGTCAGTGTGAGAGCAGCGCGGGGAACCGCAGGAGTCCAGAGCGGGGCGAGTGAAGCACCACGACCCTCAGGCAGCCCCGGGGAGAGCACAAAGCCGAGACGTCCTGAACGCAGAGCCAGCCCGTGCTGCAGGGACCCAGGCCAGGGGGTTGTGCTCCGCTCTCGACTCTTTGCCGAGGCTTTGGGCAAGGCACACGAGCCCTGCTTGAGATTTTGTATCTGAACAACGGGAGAACTAAATGGGCTTCCCTCCTCCTGAGCCACTGCTGTGAGCATGGATCACCTGGTGGTGTACAGCACTCAGAGGAGCCAAAAACTGCACCCCAAAGCAAACGTTTTGAACTTAGCTTTTCAAAAGGCACTACTTATACCACAATTGTACTGAACTTCAAACTCTTCTAGTTTACTTTTTCAAAGCCATCTAAAATGTGATTAGATTTTGTGTTATTCCTTCTTGTTGTGCATGTATTTGGTGTTACACAGTCTAATTAAACAAGGAAATATCTGATATAAACAAAACTAAATAGGACTGATAGCAAAAATAGCTATAATTCAAATAAGTTTCCTTCCCAGGTTTCTAAAGACAAGAATTCCTCTAATTTAATTATTTACTGTAAGGTCATTCCCAACTTAAAAAGAGCCATTTCTGGAGGGGCTAATACTTCGTTTGCTCCATAACCCATTCATGCCCAGGATTTCTCCAGCTTTTATCCTTCTCAGAGATAGCACTTAAATTCCAGCAGCCCGGAGAGCTCTCTATTACTGGGTCTCCACTGCCACCTTCTGAACAGAAGGGAAAATTAACCATTTTTATTTCTGCTATGGTAGAATATGTTATCATATTTTTGCTTCAGGGTGAAGTTTCCTCAATTTGTATATGTTAGATGTGAAAAAGGTTCAACGTTTATACACCACTTCAATTTTTTCAAAGAGCTTCAAAATGAACAACAACATATTAACTTCAGACAAATCTACCCCTCTTTCCTCTGCTGTTGATTCAGCTGAAAAGCTCTGTCTGAAAATGATAAATCTTTGTTAAGTTTATACACTTCGTGTTTTCATAAGGACAAGTTACTTTCACCCCTTCTATCCCCTCTGAAGATCCTCCTTCCTCAGAGAAATTCGAGAGACCCAAGAGATCCTGGCATCGAAATCTTCCTGCTTTAAGCTATTTCTCCATATTCTCTTCAGCATCAGCCTATGTATATGTGTGCTCTTGTGCTCTCTCTGTTTGTATCATTTTATCCCTCTTTATCTTTCTCCTGCTGCTCGGGTTGTGAGAGAATTCCTCATGCAGGAGCTGTGTCACCGGATTGTGGGAAAACTCTTAACGCACTGCAGATGTTACTACTATCTTTACAAATAATAGCCAGCCTTTTCCATGCTGGAACAGAAATAATAAACCACTGGCATCAATGTCATGTTTGCCACGGGCAGCTTTGATCTCCTGTCAAGGATCATGAGACCAAAAACATTCTACAGCCATAGTTTCTCTTAAAAAAAAAAAAAAAAGAGAAACAGGATTTTCACTCTAGTGCAATCTAGAGAGCCTAACGACAAATTTGCCACTGGCAAACAAATTTGAATTAAAAAAAAACATAAAATTCATATATGTATTTAAAAAGTACTATTTGCAAAAAAAATGAGGGACTGACATTGAAAAAACACCACTCATTCAATAAAAAGCAGACTACATCTTAGATAATCTTGTTTCTGCTTCAGTTGCCAAGTCTTGCCGTATCAGAGGTATTGTTTTCTATTAATTGCTCTGGGAAAGAGGCTCTGTGTCAGGGTATTTTTAATTTATCCACTAATCTTCAGAGGCTCCCCAAATAAGAAAGATTTGAAGACTGTGTTTTAGCTCCAGTTTCCCTTCATTTGTCTAGCTAGAAAAGCTATTTGGGGTCGCTGAGTTCAGTGCTGAGGAACGGCGCTGAGCGGCCGCGGCCCAGGCGCCACCACCATGAGGGGCTCCGGCGCCATGACCAGGTACACGGATCTGCTCTTGGCCACTCGGGAAGGCGCTCAGGCTCTTCCCGGCGTCACGTTGGTTACTCAGGGAGGATGGATGGGGCCGCTGCGACTCGCTGCTGGGGACACAAAATCGATGTTATTAGATTGCACTGGAGAGCCTGTTAGCGCTGCGTCTAAAGGGCTCCCCCGGGACTGGCCTGTTGGCTACTCTTAAGGCTCTTCCCGGCGTCACGTTGGTTACTCAGGGAGGATGGATGGGGCGGCTGCGACTCGCTGCTGGGGACACAAAATCGATGTTATTAGATTGCACTGGAGAGCCTGTTAGCGCTGCGTCTAAAGGGCTCCCCCGGGACTGGCCTGTTGGCTACTCTTAAGGCCTAAGTGTGACTGTGAAGCCGGGCTTAATAGCGGCATC
>NW_010588171.1:115809-127860 GCF_000705375.1 Tinamus guttatus | reverse complement strand
GCTCTTCTTAACGCACCCCAGGATCCCATTGGCCTTCTTGGCCATGGGAACGCACTGCTGCCTCACGGTCAACTTGTCGTCCACCATGACACCCAGGTCCTTCTCTGCAGAGCTGCTCACCAGAGGGTCAGTCCCCAGCCCATAGTGGTGCCTGCGGTTAAATGTTCCATGTGGCAGGTATTTTCCCATGTGGGAACTAGCACGGTACCGGTGCTGTTGCCAGAGCCACCGGCAACGCTGGCGTGGAGTCAAAGCAGTCGGTATAAGGGCAGCCTGGCTCAGTTTTTGGCCTTCATAAAATCACTGGCATTAGATACTGGCCACAGCCATCTCCCGTTGAGACTGCGGCCAGAGTTATTCATCCTGGTGCTATTTGGGGACACGAATCCTCCAGCACCGAGCACCGCGCTCGGAGCTGGCCCTTTCGCAGCTGCATTTTTCCCCAGACCGCTTCAGCACAAACTAATTAAAAATGGTGACATCAATGGGAGGCGGTTTTGAAAATTTATTTTTTCAGAGTCTGCCCAAGTTATTTTGAGTGTAATGAAAACTACACAAATAAACCCGATGACCGTCTCCTCTGTGAGTGGCTCTGGGTAACTTTATTGCTGCCTTGACGTGCGAAGGCGTTTGTCAAGCCCGGGGTTATTTGCTGCCCAGCCCTTCGGCTCTGCTTTACAAGAGATGAGGGTTGGAAGCAGTTTTGTGTAGTGGTCACAAACTGACCCATCCTGGGGGTGTCCCTGCGCGTCCCGGTTGGTTTCCTCCTCTTTCTTACTCCAGTTCAGGCTGTTTCACCCGTGTGCGCAGTGACTCTGAAGAACTGGACATTGAAACCAGGCTGCGTTTGGCTTGGATCTGCTGCATCTTCCTGCCATCCCAGCGTCCTGGTGGGGCTGTCCTTTCCGATCAGGCTGTAATGGGGTTAGAGTGCGTTTCGTCCCGCCGTACTTTAGGCCGATCTTACTGCTTGTGCTGTCTAGATAGAAGCAGGTTTCAGCACAAAGCTCCAGGCAAGAGTGATTTTGGGCAGTCGGCTGTCATTGACATTTCCCTGCAGAGAGAGCTGCCCCGTTTTCCTGCCGCCAGGACATTGCAGGTGTTTCACGACCTGCGGTGCATAAAGGCAGGCCGTGTAGCAGCTGTGATCACCCGAGCTTTGGGCAGAACGGCAGCCAAACCAGACATGAGGAGCTGGCAACCTGGTGTAAGTCACACCTCTGCCTGCTCTGGTTGTGGATTCTGCTTCGTTACTCAATGGACGATGTCTGAAATACCATTAACCTCTTTCAGGAGGTACCAGCTTAGATGAAGACCAGACCTGCAGCCCAGTCCGACCTCTGCCATTGTCTCCCCTGAAGAAATTTTAGAGCACCATAAACCTGGTGTGGACAGGGGCTGGGGCTCCCTGTGGTTCTGTCTGCTCCCTGCTCTACCATCCCCAAATGCCAGCCAGGCTGGGACGGTGCCAGCTGGAACCACGCCAAAGGCTTTAGGCCTTGTTCCAGGTCTAGAAGCATAAAGAGGTTGCAGAACTTGTGGTTTTTTTTTTTTTTTTTTTAAGTGTGTCTCACAGCTCACTTGGAAGAGGCAAAGAGTTTAAAGGAGGAAAGAATATAAATATAATAATGTAAATATAATGAAGAAATTCTAGTTGTTGTGTACAGGCACTGAAAGGTCCCCAGTGTTTGGGGAAAATCAGGTCTCGCTCATGAAACACTTGCATAGCAGAGATGCGAACAGAACTTGGTTGCTGCAGGGCCTCTCATCTGCAGGGCTTGGTTGCTTGGTTGTGCTGCCATCTAAATGCATTTTTTATTCTCTGAAGAAGTGCTCTTTCATCCCTTAATCTGTGGTGGCAGGCTTTCATCAAAATGTTCTCACACCAGCTCCTTTTGGTATGAGAAACAGACCCTGGAGAATTGGGGTTGCTCATCTGTGTTGTGTCAGTGGGGCTGAGGTGGGCTGTGTTTGATCAAACCCATCAGCGTTTCCTTGTTTTACAGCTGTCCCATTCCTCCTCCTCCATTGACGAGGCTCTTGGGGAGTCGACTGAAGTGAATTGTTTAGTGGAGCCCCAGTTTAAGAGCCATGAGGTTGGATTTGCTTTTGCTGAAGAGTTTCATGGTCTTAGCTGAAGCTGCAATAACCCAAGTGAGTGAGAATTCTAGAGTGCTTGATAAATCCTAGTTTTCTCAGACATTTTAGCAGCTGATGAGTTCAGTGTATGGAAATGTTCATCCTGGGTGTTGGCAGAGGACAGGGCTTTCTAACAGTTTGGGCCCTTCAAGAGCCTATCACTGAGATGACCTTTCCATGCATATATGTAAGGTAGACTGTTTTTTGAGTGACAGGTCCTCATGGTGACACAGGGCATGGAAAAGCAGCACAAGGGAACAGATTCAGCTGCTGATCTTTTTTTAATCGCACCTGTCCTGCCAGGATAATGCAGACAGTAGAAATACTGGATTTCTTTCTCTCTTTTCTCCATAGGGCTCAAGAGACAGTGACTCTCCTCATTTCCCAGGTGTGACCTGGTAACAGCCACAGCTTTGTGTCCACTTTATGCCCATTTTATTTCCAGGCCTGACAGAAATCTGTTGTCTCTTCAGCCTTGCTCTGTGCCCCAGGAACGAGCGTGGTGGGCGCAGGAATTTGCATGGATACAGCCTTGCAGGTTACAATCACAGGGTTTAGTGACCTAATTAAACCTCCACCTGTTCTTATGTTTGTCACCATCCATCTTTGTTTTATCCTGTGACAGAACATGCGCCGCTGCCAAGATTCTCCTAACACAGAATTGACACAGGCTGCCAAATCTTCATGTGCCTCTTCAGCTTCATCCCCGCAACAGGGCTGCAGCCTCCTACCCTGCCTTTGCCTCCAGTAGCAGAACATCTCTGAAGTTACGTTGTCTTTCGCCACCAAACAATTCATCCCCAGCAGATGTTCTCCCCAGCCCAAGCCGTAACTCTGGAGCCTCCTTATGTCACGTCGGGGCTCGCAGGAGGTAGCGCGCCGTGCACCAGCCCTGTTCTTGATTTCTGTTTGTATCGCTGTGATTGATGCTTGCGGCGCAGCCGTGATGAAGCAGGACCCGAGCGAGGGCAGGGAACACGCGTGCTCAGCATAAAGCATTTCAGGACAGCTTGGCTGGGGATGCTGGCGGTGGAAGTATGATATATTAGATAATATATTAGAGCTACCCCATCAGCTGTAATTTATAGGAGTCTCTGCAGATGGGTGGACTTTCTGCTGCTCCCTCTTCCTGTATCACCTTTGCCTGGCCCTCATAAAATGTTTTGTTTAAATATAAAGCCAAGACTAACAGCACAATTTGGGAGTCTTGTTCTGATTTCTAATGGTGATTCCACAGGAAAAGAGGAGTGGAGGGGACTGGAGAGAGCAAGCTGCTATTTTAGATGATGATTTAACACCAGCAGTTCACCTCTTTCTACCAGCTGAAGTCAGTATCAGTGGAGGTATCAGTGGAAAAGACCTTGTGGACATCTTCTAGAACTAAGGCCATACTGAGTCTCGTTTGGGATCGAAATTTGGGGATGTGTTGGTTGCGTTTGATCCTTTTGTTGATGCTTCTGGCATAGATTTCACTATTAAACTTGGTGGTTTATTTTTTTTATTGAAGATCTTAAGAAAGCCTGGCTTCTACTGAAGTGCAGCTGGCTTTTATGATTTAGTTTCTGAGGATGTCTGCAATGATGACAAGACGTGGAGGCCAAGAAAAGTCCATCTTTGACTGAGGATGATTGTGTAATTTTGTAATACAAATTACCTTTTCTCTTTTTCTCTCTGTAATTTATTTTTTTCCACTTCTTGGAGTAATTTTCACTTATGAGGGTAGCCCTACATCAGATCAAGCAGCATCCAGGAAGCGAAGCCCCGTCTGATCCGTCTGCACCTTGAGGAGAGCGGCTGCGTTTGGGTACAGCAGAGAGGCGCAAGGCAGCGCCGCGGGTCGGGCTGTTCAGACCAGGGATTGACCAGGGGATCCCTCGGCCGCCCCGACGTGTGGCAGGAGGGTCTCTGTGTCCCCGGCTCCAGGCCGGTGCGGGAGCGGATCCAGCCCTGCGCTCGGGCCACCCAGGCCGCCCGGGTCAAAGGGGAGGCGTGAGACGAAAGCCAGGCTCAGGGAGGCTGCTGGGCCCGATGCTCTTGGGGTCGGGGCCAGGGGCTGGAGACCAACTCGCCCTCCCAGGGAAAAGCCCGAGCTGTGAAACCAGCTGCGAGAGAGGTGGCGCAGCGGGGTTGTGCCCTCGGGGACCTCCGGCAGCGCACGAAGGGCCCGAAGCCCCATCCTTTAACTGCTGCTTCAGAGTTTCACATCCAAACCCGATAGCTAAGGTCAGAAGGGACTGGCTAGTCCAAGCTCCTCGCTGAATCCCGCGTGGTTCATTGGAAGTCTCCTTTTAGTTGTCTGGGACCATTTACATGGTGGTGGACTTGGCTGCAGACCCACGTGAACTGTCCCTTAGGTCCTTGCAAGAAGTCCCCTGCCTCTCACTCTGCTTCTTTGTGGGCAACTCGCAGCACGTGGAGCCCGTTGGCCTGGCATGGGCTGCTCTGCCCTGCTGCATGGACCTCCACGAAGCGTTTGGGTTGAGTTTCAGTTGCCTCTAACCAGAACCCGTGCAGTTTCTTAGCGCTCCACGGAGATGCTCTTTCACGCGTGGGACGGCATGGACCTCTCAAACCCTGGTTCTGAGCACCACGTACATTTTTACCATTTGTTGCCCCAAGCTCTTGGATGAATTTCTGAAAAATATGACATAGAGAGGCAAGTATTTACACAGGAAAATTAAGTAGGTTTGATGGAGTTCCCAGCCATCTGTATGGCTGTGGTCAGACTTTAAAAACAACAACAACAACCACCACTTTGGGAAGATGAGTGCTTTGGGTACATCTGGAAACGCTTCTTTCTGGCTGAAGCCTGTCTGCGTTTTCTCGCTGTATCGTGCTGTCTCCAGGCAGTCGCTGTACGTGCCGCTCTATAGCGAGGTGATGTCAGGGTAATCAAGATGGATTGCCCACATGCCGAGCGGAGGAGCCGCGAGGAGGCTCGTGCTGCTTCGCTGCTAAGAGAGATTGAAGAGTTTGGGTGAGATGTTGACCAGATTTCTTTTTTTTTCCCCAGTAGATTTGTCTGGAAAATGAGAACAGTTGGTGCTGATATGATCTCTCTCATATTTTGGGGAGCTCTGGCAGTAGCCGCTAGCAAATAACGGCTCTGCAGGGTCCCTCTTGTGCAAACACTTGCATAGGCTTAACCATATTGCAGAGTCACCCGCTAGCAAATAAAGCAGATGCTTAGAGGGACCCGGGTGATTGCAATAGTGGATCCTGACAGGACATGGCAAGGAATGTACCTCCCATTTTTTTTAGGGGGAAATCTGCTTTTTTGGCTACTGGCAGCTGATGTCAGCTTGCCTGTGAAGAGCGAGTTATTTCCTGGAGGAAAGGGGAGGGAGGGCAGCACTGCTCACTACCTGCAGCATCCTCGTCAGGGCAAAATAATTAAAACACAGAGTCTTAAACTTATTTTAAACCTTTTAATGCAATAAAAAAGAAGAAAAAAGATATTGCAAGATATCTCTGGGTATCCTGGGAAGGGGAGGTGATAGAGCTGCTCTTGCTCTTCTTGCAGAGATGAGCGTTGCTCATTGCTTAGCCCCTTTCTCAGCAAGGAGAGCCAGGCCTTTCTGCAGCTGTTGCCAATAATTAGGCACAGCTGCTGCTGCTAATGAAGCACCTTCTTCACAGGTGAGTCCAAGTAGCTCCCCACTTCCTTCCAGCCTGTGTGGTTTGCTGTGATGCTGCTCGGTGTCTCCAGACCCACGAGCTCCTGGTGCTTCTATAGGTGCTTCCACTAGGGCTGGAGCCTGGTGGCTTTGGCAAGGTCGGGGCTGTCCTCATGCTCTCCATGGCTGAGGTGAGTCCCTTGGTGTTTGTGAGGCTGCAGCTTGTGGGGTGGTGCGGTGAGGTTAAGGTTACCTTGTGTTGTGGGAGATCTGTTGTGAAAAAATGTTGTCACTGTCCTCTGTGCTCTGCTCTAGAGCTGCCCCTTGTGGCTCTGGGGACAGTTCCTGGTCCCCCCTGCGCTCCTGTAGGATGTGGGAATGCGGGAAGGGGTCTCTGCAGGCAGAGCCATGTGGGGACCTGCAGTGGCCCTTGACCTCCTGGCTTGGTTTTGGCTGCTGCTGGGCCCAGGGGCCAAAGTTGGTGCAGGCGGTGGGTGAAGCAGTTGAGCACCCTCTAGTTGCAGCTGAGCGCTGCTTCCCAGCCCTGTGTTAAACATGTTCTTAACTCCTCAGTGAGGATGGGTGTAACGGGATGCTGCTGCTGAGGTACCCTTCACCTTCCCACCTGTTTGTTGGTAGGGAGTTTTGCTTTTACTGCTGTTACAATGTGTGTTCTCCCACCTTCCTGACCAAGCTCTTGTACCAGAGACCCTTGTAAAGTCTTGCTTGTAAGTGAGCTAGTTTTCCCTTTGAAACAAGTAGTTTGCGTGTTTGAGAAGCCTCGCTCAGACAGCTGCTCTCCATTAACGTGCAAGTGCCTAGGGGAGCCCTCAAACAGCTTCCTTGTCCTGAACATCCATGTTCTTGGATGGAAGTCCAGGCTTAGCGGGGAGCCTGGGGACAGACGTTGATCCCTTTGCTCTGGGGAAATGCAGCAAAGTGGTGTGCGTGTTTTAATGGAGGGTGAAGTAGCAGTAGTTGGTAGCTATTGGTAAAGCTGCCTCCTAGAGATGAGGAACCTCTCCTTGCAGGTGAGGACGGGTCAGCACTGAGAGCAGCTGGCTCCTCGTGTGGCAGCTCCTGCGCTGGGTCCCTGCACCAGGACCCGGCAATGGGGACGTCTGGGTCGGAGCAGCAGAAGGTGGAAGGGGCCCTGGGTTTAATGCAGTCGTCCCTGCTGTTCGGGGCCCTGTCTTTGCCAGGGATCAACCACGAGGGGAGTGAGTGGGTCCGTCTGAAATGCAGCTTTCAGCTGTGGGGCTGGTGAGGAGCTCCTCTCATCAAGGACACTCATTAAAGCCGTTTTCACTCAAATATAAGGCATGCTGACAGGGCCTGGGGATGATCCAGCCATTAGCACCTGGGCCTTTGAATAATAACACCCATTAAAGTCAATCTGCACTTAGCTGTGTGGAGAGCTTCAAGTGCAATAACTAAACCAAGCAAGATTAAGGGACAGAAGAGCTCAAAGATCAGCCTGGGGAGGAAAGGTTTGCTTTTTATTATTATTATTTATTTTTTCTCCTTGCTTTCCCCTCTGCTCTTAGGGCTGCCAACATCTTGAAGGGGAGCCAGGAATGCTGTGGGCTGTGAAATGTTTTTGTTTCGCTTCATCAGCTCTGTGCAGCCAAGTCCTAATGGGGGCCGTCCCATCCAGGGAGGGAAAATGTATGGGCCATGTCTCAGAACACCTCTGCCCTGCGGGACTATTGCAGGGAAAGGGAAGAAAGGTCCCTGGGGTTGTGAAAGAACTAAACTTTGCTGGATCTCTCTTCCCCCTCCTCCTCCTGCCCCGAAAAAAGAAAAAAAACTCCAGGAAAATTTATTTTTGTGTGTGTGTCTCGCTGATTTGCTAGCTCGAGCTGTGAATGGTACAAAATAGGGCTGAGTTGAAGCTTCAGGTGCTGAGCATCATCCTCAGCTCTGCCCAGCTGGAGCTCCGTAACCAGATTTGCTTCTCCCAGCTGGTGTGTGCAGAAATGCTGGTGATGAGCAGGTCCCACAGCCTGGATCAGCCATAAACACCATCAACACGTAACCATTTGTGTCTGCCTTGAATTTCTGGTCACACGCTTCCCCTCTGCTGTCTGCTGTAATCATGTTTTAAATGATAAATAGTGAACAGAAGCTGTTTGCAGGTATTTTGGGCTGGAGGAGCTCTCTCTGGTTCTCTTGTCTTATCAGTTTGTATCTTTCCCTGTCCTTTCCTTTGTGGTCTTTCTACTTTCCCAGATGGATTTGCATATAAATAATTAAAAACAAAAGGAGGGGATGAGTCTGGGTTGTGAATGTTGAGGAAAAGCATCTTTTATATCAAGTAAGATGCAGTTTTGGGGTTTAGTGCACTTTAATTGAATTAATTCCAAATCTCTTTCTGTGCAGCAGATTGATCAGAACTTTAACTTGCTGCCTAATAGAAACGTAACTTAAGTTGTCAGGTGGTCAGTCCTGGTTCTCCCTTTTGTGTGTCTTTTTTCTTTATCAGTATTTGTTCTGGTTTTTGTTAACAGATTTATTTATACTTTTATTAGGATTGAAAGATTTTGCTTTTTATTAGGCTGCAGTGTTTTATTAGGATTGTATTTTCCTTGATTTGCCAAGTGCTCAGAGTCTGTGGTTGAGCAGGGGAGCTTTGTGCTTTCCTGGTATATTTATTTGGTGATGTTGTGGCACTGCTCCTTAAATAGATTGACCTTTTGCTTCCGGTTTCTCTCATTCCACCAAAATTTCCTCTGTATTCTGGTGCTGTTAACTCATGACTTTGCTGTTCATGCCTATTCCTAGTAAGGGCACTGCTATCCAAAGGGAGCTAACTCATGACTTTGCTGTTCATGCCTAGTAAGGGCACTGCTATCCAAATGGAGTCTTCACTTAGACCCAGCAAAACTTGTGACACTGTAGGCAGAAACCCGGCTTGGCCCCATTTTGCACATCCCTTCTCTGCCCTGAACTTTCACATCTCTGAATGACATCAATAGAATGAGGAGCGGAGCCTGCAAGAGCTGTGAAACTGCAGGCAGTCTAAGGTGCCCCGTATTTAAAATATGTATTATATGTATGTACATACGCACACACTTCTTGCATATCAATAGCTTAAATCCAAGACTGTTACTGAGAGTTTCAGAAACCTCATCTGGTTGATTGAAGCATCCATCTGATCAAATAAGGTGCACTGTGTCCTGCTGTCTGACCTTCTTAAATGTGGGAAAGGGAGTAAAAAACCTCTATGAACTAAAGGGGCCAAAGCAGCTCCGAGAGCCGAAAAGCAGCGAGATCCTTGGGCGGTTGTAAGAGCCGCGCTTGGAAACGCTGGCTCGTGCTGAATGAGGAGCAAGTCTTGGCATAATTCAGCGAGGAATATGACTCTTAAAAAATGTGTGGCTTTTCTTTAGATTTCCTCTTAATGCACTAAATAATCTCTGGCTTTGACGTTTTAATTGTACAGCCCAGATGCGAAAACTTTCCACCAGATCCTGGCTGCGATCCCAGCAAACTGTTTCAAATAGAAGTTGCTCTAGAAAGAAAAAAGTGTTTCTTGCACTTGTAAATCCTATTGTTTCAGAATTTATCAGCTAAAGATTGAATTCTCCAAGCTTTATAAAAAGCAGGATAAAAGCATTGTATGTCTTAGCAATAGTGCAGAGGACATGTTACAGGGGTACTTTTGTCTTTACAGGAGTGTATTTGCTGGTAGAAAAATGGGTCATACTTGATGTTTGTTTGGCTCTCATAAGGTCAGGGTGATGCAGAAGTCAGTCCTGGCTCAAATACCAGGTTTTAGGCCAGTTTTGAGACCTGCTGGTTTGAGTTTTGCCTTTTAGTACCTTGTTGCTGCTGGGGACAGGGACTTCACCATCTGTTCAGCAATAACGCTGGGCTTTAATTTTTCTGCATGCACTCCCTTCCCAGGAAAGGTAGGAAATGAGCAAAAAACCTAAGAGGAGATTCATTAAATGTGTTAAAAATGTTCCCTTAATTTCTTTTGAGGCTGCCTGACGCAAGGGAGAGTATCCCAGAGAGGAACCAAATGGAAATCTTGCAGCCCAGCGAGTGATCTCTGGCACTTTGCAAACATCTTGGGTTTCCGTTTGCTTCAAAGTGTCATTATACTAATTGCATCTCACCTCCCTTTTTATTTTTTATCCCATTTTTTGCTCGCTGGAAGGCACGGGGCTTCTCAAGTGCTGCTTGTTCCTTAGCCCTGGTTTTGCAGGACGCGTCTGCAGGAATCGTGTGCAGATAATTTTCGTTGGCAAATAGAGCCCTTTTGTATGTCCGTGTGTTGTCGGGGTAGCTTTTCCATGGAGCATATGTAATAGTTTTTAGATGGAAAGTAGAGGCTGAGATGAAATGGATTATGACATGACATTTTCAAAGTTTATGAAACAATAAAACACAATAACCATGGCTTAAAATTTGAGAAATATGCGGTGGCATTTTCTAGCGCAGAATTCAGTGCTGCAATGAAGCCTAATTAAGACCGCCTGTGTTAAACAGATTAATTCCTTTTAAAATCAGAAACTTTCCATGCCCTTAACTGAGACAAACCCAAGTTTTAGCAGCCAGTGTCTAACCCAAAGAGTAAAAAAAAAAAAAAAAAATCTTCCTGCTCTTTGGTCAAACCCTTTTAACTGCTGTTGTTCCTCTTGGTGTCTGCCTTGAGCAAGGGCAAAAAAAAAAAGTTAGAGACCGCCCGGGTTGGTGCTGGGCTCTGGCTGCGCACACCCTGACCACTGCATTGGTGCAAAGCGAGTAGTTGAGCATCCATAGGGGATTGCATGGGTTTGTCATGTAAATAGTGACTTCTTCACTTGCTTTGGTGCTTTTTGCCAGAATCTGGTGTCCCTGGGTGTCCATCCCCTGCCCATGGTGCTTGGCCACCTGTGTTTTGCTGGTGGCTCTCATGGGAGGAGAGGTGGTTGGGAGTGTGGCAGGTTCTGGGACACCCCTCTCAAAATAGCTGCTTAAAACTCCCTGGGAGCGCAAGGTTATTCCATGGCACTGGGAAAAATCAAGCTATTGTGTCAAGCATGTAATTTATTGAGAGCTGGAGGAGTGCCTGCTTCTTTTTTTTCTGCATTGTTGAAATTAGCTTCATACTTTGTACATTTAACAAATAGTATCTGCGCCGAGAGTGCTCCTTTTCACCTCTCTCCAGCTGTGGTTTTCCTAAGAGGTGCATTTAAAATGGACCAGACTGCCAAAGAAAACATGAACTTTTCCACTTGCTGGGAAGAAAGGATTAAATTCCTCTTCCTAATGCGATGGTAGTTGAATTTCACACAGGTAGTTGAGACCTAATAAAATTCCCTTCTGGGGTTTGCAGAGAAGAGAGATTTTCATATTGGTGCTGACTTGTGGCTTGGCGAGTGTGTGCTTTGGCTTTGGGCGCAGAGATTGAGTTTCAGCCAGGCCAGGCTGGTACCAGGTCGGAGCGAGGAGCCCGTCACACGCGTGGCCCCAGCCTGGGCTCCAGTGCAGATGCTCCTCCTGCGCCAGCAACTTCACTGGTGCCATCAAGTCCAACAATGTAAACAAAAACTTGATGGAATTAGGTGCAAGACGTATTTATCCCAGCTTTTTGCACTAGTGCAGTCTGCATTTTGGTGACGGCAAGAAGTAATAGCAGTTGTGATTCATCTTGATGTCTGGCTCTTGGAAAAAGCCAGGCAAGAGGCTGCAGTTGTGTGTGGTGGTCTTTCTCCCCCCCCTAAATACAGCAAGTTTTATATAATTTAATAACATCTGGTCTAAGTGAGCACAGCAGCACTTGGTTACCTGTTATCTGCGGTTGGAGTTTGCGGAGGGAAATCCGGCAAATAAATGAGCAAAATACCAGATGAGAGGTGGCCCATCAAATGGTGCAGGTGAGTTTAGCTTGTCCCGGGTTAGTGCTGGGGACACTGCTGTGATAGAGTCCCACTTCCTTGGGCACTATTTGCCCTGTAGGTTTCAAGGGCAACTTGTGGATAGAAAGGTCTGTTTGGGTTTGTTCTTATGTGACAAAGCTGTTGTAGGCCATCCTTGGTATTTTGAACTTCTAGGTTTTCTTGTTGTGTACCTTTGTCCTCATTTGGGACGATGTCTCTCGCTTCCTTGCTTGCAGCTGCACAAAGGCTGCTTGCCACAGTGCCCTGGTCCCACAGCCCTGTCCCTTTGCCCTATATAGGATGTTTCTTGTCAGCGGCTTGGAGTTGGAGCCCTTACTGTGCGAAAAAGAAAAACACAGTCACTATTGATAGTATCATAAGTAATTTTATTACGACTTTTTCCTCCTGCCCTATTCATAAAAGGC
>NW_010588171.1:102360-115761 GCF_000705375.1 Tinamus guttatus | reverse complement strand
AGTAGGAAGCTCAAGAACTAGTTGCTGGGGAGCAGGAATTGAAAATAAGAATTTAAGCAAACGTTTCTATAGCTCAAGTCTCTGTTCAGGGCTGGCTTTGGGCTCGCTGTCCTCCAGCTATGAAGCTCAGTTGTCCAGAGCGTGTGGCATAGGCTGCACGGCAATTCCAGATAGTCCTTGGCTTGAAGAGGAAATCTGTATATGTAAAAATGTTCTTCTATTTGTTAACTTGGGATGCATGCCGCAAAACCGCGTAATTCGCCACTAAATGTTTCCTGTGTATCAGTGCCTCGTTTGTTTGCTGAGCTAATCGGGTTTATGGTGTCCACAGCTCTTGTGGCTGACCTGGAATCCTTCGGGCAGGCATATTAATGCATTTTCACACACCTACGATCTCAAGCAGCTGTTTATTGACCACTTAGCCATAAATAACTGCACCAGACTGAGTTTTCACACTGATACCTGTATGTCACGAGCATTTATGTTCATAAAAATGCCTTCTCTTACAGCAGTGCTTAGCTTAGGCTCTTGTTTTCATTGCCTTTAAAATTCTTTTCTTTTTCTTCATGACCCTTTATATAGGATCATCTTTGAGTGGTGTGTGTATAAAACATACCTCTGTGTGTATATGTATAGATATATTAAAGTGTCTGTCTGGAGTTTGATGTCTCAGGCAGGATATTCTCAATATTGGGAGAATATTGTCTGCTGAATAGTGAAGTGTATTTTAATAGTGCAAGAAATGCAGCAAGATGTTCATACGCTTCCCAGTTGCCCTCCCTCTGCTCCAAAGCATGCACAGAATTGGAGACGAGATGTAATTGGAAATGTGATGGGCAGACATCCAAGTCTTTCACATTTTAGTATGAAATCCTGGATTTTTCTGCTTTCTTGGATAAGCTTTGTTCAGGGTCAGGACAAAGTAACTACATAAGTGCTTCTCTCACCCTTCCAATTTTCAACCTTCAAATGAGCAAATGTGAACAAAAATTTTGGGAAATCTTTTTTAAAAAAAAAGCCCAACTCTTTGCCAAGAGACAAGCGTCAAAGCCTGAAGAGTTGTTGGTGCTTGAGACCCCTTCAGAGCTGGACTCCTGCACACTTGTTTCATTTTTAATGTCTTTTTCTGTATCTGATGCTGGCCAAGTGTGGGGAGGCATGATGTGAGTTTTGGTCATATTTGGTGTAGTAATTCCACCATATGCAGCTATAGCTGCCAGACATCTAAAACCTTATGATTTATCTCTAATTTTAAAAATAGGGCTTTTTGTCCCTCAAAAGAGTTGCCTTGCAAAAATGTTTTATAACTGATCAGAGTTAAACCACACACAGCTGCTGCTCTGTGGTTAGCCCATAAATGACTGTCCTAGGTCTTACCGAAGCCATGTGAAGCTGCCTACCAGTATTACTGCTTCAGTCAATTCTATCAGGGAGACTTCCAGTGAGCATCAAAGTGCTCCAGACTGGACGGTGACTTCATGAGCTTGCAGATATCAGTGTTTGTATTTGCAGGGTGGGGGGTAGGATCAAACATCTTAAGTATCTATAAAATCAAGTTGCAGACAGTGAGCTGGCCGTCTGCACGGGGGGCTTTTGTGAGGCTTGGCAACATCTACAGCCAAGAAGAGTTTGCCAAGTTGAGGTCTACGCGAATGAAATCTCTTGAGCCACTGAGGCTGGAGGAGAAGGCCCCAATGCCATGTGCTGATGCCTTAGCCTTAAAGGAGAATCTTGGGGAAATCCAGATGTTGGCATTGTCCTATGAAGAGTAAGATTAAAGGAAAAAATAGCCTCACACTCTTACATGCCTTAAACTCTTCCCGTGTGAACCAAAATTTTGCAAATCCTAGCAATAATATTGCTTTAGGTAATGTCACAATCATAGAAAGGTGGACAGTTTAATTCTTCAGCTGGCATCCCTTTTTTCCCCTGATACTTTTGTAATCAGAAGAGATGAACAACAAAGCCATTTTATGCCTGAAAAGGAACGTCTCCTTTTGAGTAGCTTTTACTAGAGAGAAGATTGTTTAAGTAACTGTTTACAGTGATTAGTTATGAGTCTTCAGCTCCAATCAATAGCAGATGTTTCTCTGAATGACCTTTACAAATGTGTATGTGTTTTCATGCTAGGCTGACTCTTCAGGGCACTCTTGAGGTAAATCAGATGGTTTTAAAAACGCTGCTCCGGGCTGTGCCGGGCAGCCGTGGCCAGCGCCGCGTGGGATCCGCGTTAGCCGTTCCCTGCTCTTGCAGCCAGCACGCATCGGGATGTGGTTTTAATACAGGTTTTCATGCTAATTGAGTTATACATGGAAAAACTAACATGATACAACATCAAATTCACTTTTGTAGGCTGGCTGCAGGAAAAGGACCAGAGGTTATCCCCTGCGGTTCGCTTTAGGAACTGTTAGCTTAGAAAATGGGAGGATTTTATTTTTAATGTATTGCTTCAAAGAGTTAGTGGTCTGTAAATTAACAGGCTTATAGCTCTCTTTGATAGGGGAGGGCAGCTCAATTAATGGGTACCTATGTGAATGGAAATATAAAATCCTTGTTTAGACTAAAAGCTGAAAATCTGTTCCTTCTCAAAAGTATTTGACCCTGATTTGTGGTGGTGGTTTAATGTTCGCAATGCTTTTAACCAGTGATACCAATCTGGCTGCTCTGGAATCTGATATCTGCATATACCTCATACCTGCAACAGAAATACAGATTTCCAGTGCTAGAGTTGGGCTATAGTGGCTTGCAAAGATGTGTTTCAGTGGGGATAATGAGAGAACACGTCTCACTTCTTTGCTTACTCCCACTTGTTGCTTGAATATTTTGTGTTTTAGGGAGTGGGATAAAGCAAAGCTCTTTGGGAGTCTTCAATTTCGGTTGCAAGCAACAGATCTTGCTCCAGGGTCCCCATCCAGGCGTGAGATCTTTAGATGAACTGCAGCTCGAGCTATAGGTGACTGAATTGTTGGCAGGCTGTAGAGTCGTGTGCTTGTTGCCCGTGGAGTTCGGCCTTTCTGTCTGAGACTACTGGGGAGATGAAAGTTTCAGATTTCCTCGTGACTTTTCTGAAGCCGTCGTCAGACTGTTTGCAAAATTTACTTGTGGTTTCAAGTAATTCACAATCTGCCTTTTTTTTTTTAATGTAAAGATTTGAATTAGGCATTTGTCAATAATGTCTTTCCATCTAAATCTGGAATATTCTTGAATAAAAAGCATGCAGAATTTTTAGCATAAGGGAGATGTTTCCAGATCAGTATTTCCTCCTGTTAGGAAAATATCCAGATCTACTGTAAAACATGGATTAAATCACAGAAATGTCCGTGTCCTCTGGGATGTCTCGTGTTTATGATGAACCCTGAATGTGTTTACAGTCTGGTGCCCCAACTGGATCACATTTGTCAGAGCGCCCATTCCTGTGCGTGATTCATTTTTGGAGAGGAACTTGCCAGATGTGTGTTCATTGCAGTTTGTGATGCTGGCATGGGAGTGCTGTGGAGCACCTGGCTGTCATCTTTGCAAAGCTGGTGAGCGCAGGTGGCATCTCAATGTTGCCCATGAGACTCTTAAATCTTGTCAGAGGTGGAGGGAAGAAGGAAAGGGAGGAAACCCCAAAGGAATCATGATAAGCGATTGCTGCTGTGTGAACTCTTCAGCCTCAGCTTGATGGATTGACAGGAACTTTCTCCAGCAGCTGCTGTGTACAAATATAGAAAAGGTCAAACACCCAGAGGCTATCGGCACAGCAAAGAGAGTATTGCTGTGCTTGAAGAAGAGCACAACACGGCCCTATTAATTGTTACTGAAGTTTCCAGTAGTTAAAACTAATCCTCTTCAAGCTTTGGGATTGGTATGAGGGGCTGTGAGGGGTTTGGAGGGAGAGGCAAGGTATCTTGCAGTGGTGTCGTTCCCTTTTGTAGCATCCGTGTGCACGTGGTGTTAAATGCAGCACCTGAAAACCTCAATCAAGGACCATTGCTATGTGTACAGGAAAAGCAGTAAATGGGGACCTGAGAGTTTACAACGCATGTTATTACAATCCATTACTGAGACAAGGCTCTAAAAAGACAAGGCTTTTTTAATTATTATTTTTATTTAGTTGGGTGAAATAACAGCATAGAAAGTATTTAAAATCACTTTATTTAAACTGCAGGATAAGGGTAATGAGATGTCAGATGCCTGCATGGTTGTCTTGCTTCTAGTTCTCCAGAGTGTGTACATTTCAGTTCACAATCCTAATTACTTTTAAGAACAAGTAATATGCTTAAGTGTTTCGAGTTCTTTAGAGTCTGGCCCTTCTTTTTGAGCTAGGTAAATAGTAACTGGAGGAAATCCATCTGGCTCTCATCTAGGGCTTGTGTGCCAGGAATTTCCTACTTCTCTCCATTGCAGACTGCGTGGTATCTTCTGCATTATTATGTCCTTTTGGCTTGTTTCCACTTGCTTTGGCTCTCAGTATGGGTGTCAACCTTGTGATATCAAAAAAAAACATTTTTAGAGGGTTCATTTTAGCCTGGCATCTGGAAAGAAATAATGACGCTCCAGGTGGGGCCAAATGAAAAAGAACCTTTAAAGCACAGTGCATTTGGGGGTTATTTTGGCCTTGTTTCTTCTGTGTTGCGGTTGCTAGAAATCATACCGAGAAAGTTGTGCTGGTTTGAACTTAAAGTTGGTAGGGGGATGCACAAAATATCTGCTTTTGGCCCTGTTGCTTAGACATACCTTTGTATGAAAGGAATCTAGTTATTTTTGACATTGTAGTTTTCATGTCTTAGGCCTAATCAGGGTGACCTAAAGACTCTGTGGGAAAGCAAGCATGTTTTTATAAACCCTAAGATGAAAATTGCATCATTACGAAGTGTCAGTTTTAAATTATGCTGAGTTCTCCTCTTTTTCAGGGTTGCATGGCTTCATGCAACTGCTTTCATTTGGAAGAGTTAGGAAAACTGAATGTAGACTTCACAAAGTGGGGTGCTTTCTGGTGTCACGTGTCTGATTAACACTGGTGGCACATGGAACTTGATTTCCTCCTCTGTAGTGGTGGTGTCAGCCAGCTCATGAGCTGGACTTGGCCTTGTGTTTGGTTATTGATGTTAAGCACCCTGCAGGGACACATTTCATGTCTCGGATCTTGTCCCTGTGGGGTTTTTGTTCCTGGGTTTGTCTGAGGTGGAGAAGGGGGTTTTGAGCATGTACACGTGCTCATGTGTCTCCAGCAGCAAATGCTTTGAAGTCAAATTCAAAAACGATGACTGAGAGAGGTCCCAATGTCACCTTCACTGTCCTGCCAGTTCTGGGCATCTTCTCTCCTTGCGGAAGCGATGTCCATGTGCTGGTCACCGGGTGGTTGCTCTTTGCTGGTTGTTTGCACATAGTGGTTTTTCTGAGACAGTGGAGAGGCTTATGTTAGACTGATACCAGCACAATAACAGCTTATTTCCATGCTCTTGGTTGTGGACTTTTTGATGCCAGTCTGTGACCTGGGATCTGCAAGCCTGTACTTTCATTATGTATGAAAAATACCTTAGGCTTGCAGTTGGCTGAGGTGCTGCATGTTGCCTGCTTGCAATAAAAGACCACTTACTACTTGGCACTATATGTATAGATTTCTTTTTTTCCTCCCCCTAATGTAATGTTTCCCTTCTGAATTGTACTATTTGAATGCTGTACTGCACTGGCATTTGCTCAGCAACTTTTAAAGGCTGTAAGTGCTTCACGAACACAGAAACTTGGGGCCGTGTTAAAGATAGAGCGTGTGAGCAGCACCTTTGGTTTTAGCAGATGTGTATTCCAAATACTCTTGGTAGGACTTGATTTCCTGAAAGGCTGCAGTGGGTGGAAGGAGCTGGATGTATTTTGGTTTGTGTGCTCTTAGGGGGGATTTTTCCTTCCTGGGGCAAGGACTTAGCTTGGCTGCTAGTCCTGTGGGTGATCATGAGGATTGGAAGTTGCATAACTTCTTTTTTCCTCATAGAGATAGCTGCAACTGAGTCAGGAGCCCCGAGTATTCTTTAACATAGTGTCTTTTCCTGCCTGTTGCTGGATAGAGCTGAAGGATAACAGAGAAGTCTCTACAGCCTTGGTGACATGAACAGGTCGTGTGGCCCAGCTCGAAGCCAGGGAGATGCGGGCATAGAGGTCATCGTGTTTTGTTTCGGCGAGGCCTGTGTACAGGGTGACATCTCCAGAAGCAGCGATGTTAGATGGCTGCGATCCCATTTGGCTTTGCCCGTCGTGCTGCGGTAGCCCAGGCAGTAGTTATTCTACACAGAGTCTCATTTGGGCTGAGTGAGGGACACTTAATAGGCCTCTTGAGATACTAGTTTCTTTTCAGCTCCTACTGCCATAATAGAGTGGCAAAGACACTTCAGAAGCACAGTGTCGCTTTATGGCAATAAAATCCTTGCTCAACAGGTCTGTTTTTCTCCAAAAAAAACCCCACTTGGTAGAGGACGCACACTCAATAGAGGATGGGTGCTTTTTGGGCACATTAAATTGGGCCTTTGAGGACTGCGGGGTGGCTTCCTGCTCCTGAAGGAAGGAGGTGCCACATGGCTGCCTGGGTGGCAGATCCTTCCTGTATGTTGGGGCACCCTTGAAGGCCAGGAGGTCAGTGCGAGGTCCTGGCGGACACTGGTGACACCTGCTCCGCCGTGGAGCTCCTGGGCACAGGGAAAACCCTTGTGGCTCTCCAGCCCCCTCGGAGCTACTGTTTTTATATAGTGATAAGCCACAGTGCTCGAGTTCCCTTGTGAAAAGTGTTGTTGAAGGGTGTTTAGACCAAAGAGCATTTACGAGTGTTTGATGTGGTCTGATTATGAATATCATGTGTTGAAACCATAGACAATTTTCTTAAACACGTAACACATGGTGTGGAAGGTGGAAATTTTTTTTTTTTTTATTCTCCTCTCTTCCATTTTTCTTCCTTTCACTCCAGTGAATGGTGGAGGGGAAACACTATTTGGTGCTTGTCCTGACTCCAGTAGTTTGCCCTGGGTAGCTGCTTGGAGACTTCTGTTTCAAGGAACTTTTGGGGCAAAAGAATGGAGGCTGGATGCAAGTGGAATAAGTGGGCAGGGATGCACATCCTGGGGTGTTCAGCTTGTGGGAGGCTCATGGTTGACACCAAGAGGTGGGAGGCTGATGGGACATGGTCCTCCTCATTGCAGGAGGCACGGGGTGATTCTGGCACTTGCAGAAGTCCAGCATGGGCTCCTGCATGACCTGCAAGCTTGTGCAGGGATCATTGGGAGCACAGCTGAGTCTCCTGGATCTTTAATGGAAAACAGGCTTGGGAGGTTCTGACATGGCTAAACCTAGCCTTGGTATGAACTTAGAGTATTTTTTGTCATTTAGAAAACATGGAGGAGGGAGGGAGTGTGTTTTCTAAGTAATGAAGAAAAAAAAAACTCTGATCTATTTTTCCTATAAGAGGGCAAGATTTGTCACATGAGTAAATTCCATGGGACAGGTGAGTTGGGAAATCAAAGCCCTGGCAGCACTTGGAGTCACTGAAAATTTCTGTGGAAAGCACTTTGCTTTGCCTTATCCTGCATCTCTGGATTGGGATTTTGGGAGGGACCGGCCTGCTGGGAGAGCTGAGCTCTCCTGTGGTGCCTGTGCTGCTCACTGCAGAGCAGTGATTTATTTTAACTTATTTTTTTTTTTAAATAAACTCTTCTGATTCAGTCAAATTCTAGATAAATTTCTGGAAACTGATGTGTTGGGATTTATTCTTGCAAAAGCCTGAGGAGTTTACACCTGGTTTAGTTTTTGAAGGAGCTTGTTGCCTGCACTGCTCTATCATTAGAGCATGACATTTTCCATTACTTTAGGAAGGAGTTTTAAGATGTTTGTTTAACAGATGTACTACTGTGGACTTCTTCCAGTTTCTAAAAATATAAATACCCTATTTCCTAGGCTGAGAAGATGTTTCCAGGTGCAAAATGATTACACTCTATATTTTTGCCTTATAGTTTAATAGTGAGCACATATATTCCATTTTTCCAAGGAAAGCCCAGAACTTAAAAGTAGTGGGGAATGAGTCACGAGGGCTGCTTCCTCATGTATGTCTGTGTTCCTAGTTAATAATTTGGTCTCCAAAATCTGGCTTAACCTGTGCTTTTCAGTTGAATTACAGTGTTTTTTTCTTTCATATGAACATCTGATATAACTCACCATGAGACTTTGCATAAGATTTGAGGGAATTTGCCAGGCACTAAGACTTGATGCTGACAGCAGGAATCAATTATGAAACTAAATATGAGATTAAAAGGTTCTTGAGTATATTTGTAATTGAATTGTACAAAATGCCCGATTTGTGCACCGGACAGCGCACAAGAGACCACAAGCCCAAATGAAGCAAATTATAATTCAATTATATAAATGCTTCCAGAGCACTTCAAATCACATCTTTAAGACTGCTTAATGCAGACAAAATGCTTTTGCCTTTTTTTTTTTTAATTTTAAGATTTAAAAATAAGCCCATATTTTAAGGGTGTCTTCTATAATTTTTTTGGAAGCAAAGAAAATGGGATATGTAGCCAGTCGAGCTATAGTGTTGTTAATGTCTCAAAGTAAATGGATACCTGGTAGAGAGATAAGAGAAAAATATGTATCATTTGTAATGATGAAAGGTGTCCATGGTACCATGATCTTATAAGCTTCACTTAAACTTTACTGTTTTCAGGAGGCATTTTTGAATTCAATCCCCTTGCATAGGATGTCAGTAATTAAGTTCAGGCTGACTTAAATTCAGTTCGGTCTGAATTGCATTTAGTTTTTTCCTCCTTTTTTGTTTGCAATTAATTTCATCATGTTTTTAAACTTGCAAGGGGGGGAAAAAAACAAAAGCTCGAATCAATGCACACTTGGGAGTTATAGTGAGTACTGTAAAGTTTAATTAACCCCCCTCCTGAGCTACATTTAGTTGTATGAGAGATTTAGTGCGCATTTGGCACTTGTTATAAACCTTGTAATTAAAAAAAGGAAAGAAAAAAAGAAAAAAGCTCTGAAGGTGATAAATATGAGAGTCTAAAATGTCAGAAGTTTTTGTGAAATGTGGAGGTTTCGGGTCTGATTTGCTTTGCTTTCCCCTGGGAACTGACTTTGGAGGCAATATTACCTCTGCCGCAGATAAGTGCGGTGCTGGACGGGGACAGTGCCTGCATGAGGGCCGGTGGCTTAGCTGGGCACTAACTCTCCCATTTATCTTTCTCTCTCATGTTAGTTTAGGAGGGCTCTCTTTCCCCTTAATCTTTTTGCCTTAATCTGTCAGATAAGCCTAATGTGGCATTATGCTCCCATAGAGCCGGTGGTATCTTTGAACTGACGTGAAAGTGCCCAGAAGAAAAATCCTCCTGAATTTTGGGGATTGCTTCCCGTGGAGGCTGGTGTGAAAATTCGGGATTTTGCACCCCTGCAGAAAGGAACCCACAGAGCAGACAAGGGGCCGGGGTGCCGGAGGCAGCAGCCCCACAGGCAAATGCTGTGGGAATCGCTTGATGAGAGCCGGTATCGGAATATTGGAGCCCCTAAATCTTTTCCCTCGGCTAATCCCAGCTAATGGGAATTGATGGTGCATGTTTTGTGGGGCCACGAAGGCAAAATTTGGCAGGGCTTTTGCTGTGTGTATTGGAAATAACTGCTGTGCAGATAAGGAAGGGCAAGGTTGCCTATTAATTTTAGCTATAAGTGGGAAGCAGGCTTGCTGGCTGTATTCCTGCAAAAAGCCACCAGTCCTCCGCTGCTTGCAAGGGAGGAAAAAGCTTATGGTCATGCTAATAGTGACGAACACATGATTTCATGTGCTAACTCTTGTGCAAGTCTTACATTTGTGTCATTTTCCAGCAAGTTTTTACGTCTCGCAGCCTAAAAACATTTTTAATTAAACACTCTTCTTCCATGTGCTTAGTGCAATACCTAATTATCCACGTGGTGTTTTTAGATGCAGTGTTAAAAGTAATGGTGCACGGGTGCATTTGCGGCCGGGAGCCAGGGCGTTCCTGCCGTGTTCTCCGCGAGCCTGCGGAGCAGCACACGGGATGAGCAGAACCTGGTGCATCCAGCAAAGGTCCTCGTGCCTGCAGGGTTTGTGGTTGGGGCAGGCATTTCTCTATGCTAAACATCTTGGTCATCTGAGTTTCTTCTCTGAGAATCCTGGTCTAAAGGGCTGTGTGATGAATTGCCAAACTTCACGTTTTAAATTGCATTCTTTCTGGGCTATATAACAAATAAATGAGCATCATGCTGCTTGTGTACTTTTTGTCTGCTTTATTATGTTCTGGTTTCAAAAGAAGTGATTTTTTTTAAGTTGGGAAATGAAATGTGTACTTTTGCCAAAGTAGTGCACATCAAGGTTTAGTGGAGAGGAGATGCAGAGGAGTTTTATAGACTCCACAGGTCTGGTTTTCCTGTGCAGCCGTTAGACCAGGCTAAGGGAGGCATTGGAGGTTTCCAAGTGATTCATCCTCCAACTTGAGTTTGAGATACCACGGATGCTCTTTTGGAGTAAAAGGCCACCCATGTGCTGTTACAACCATCTCGTGAATCCTGTCTACTTTGGTCATGACTTTTTCCAGCACTAGCTGTTGCCTCTCAAATCCGTGTTTCCTGCTCCATGTTCTTCCGCCTCTCGCCACCCTGAGAAAGGCTGCACGCGCCATGGTAGTTTTGTGGAGCTGTTTGCTGGGTCTGCTCTGTCCTTCTTGCCCGTCTCCAGGATGACCTGCAGCAGGGCAGGGAGCCTGGTGTGTTGACCCTGGTGACTGCTCTCCCTTCTCCCTTCCTGTTGAGTCGTGCCCACAGGAGCCTTGGTGGCCGTGGCCTCCTGACTGGCCTTCCCTGGTGCTTCCAGTGCCAATGTTGGATAATGTCACCCCCCTGCTGGTGCCTGTGGTGGGCACAGAGGGCTGCATGGACATGCAGGTTGTTCAGATAGTTGGGTTGGCTTGACTGTTTTTATTTTATTTTATTTTTTTCTTATTTCAAATTCTTCCACTGGGTCACATGAAGAGTCCTGAGCCTTTGATTTCAGCCTCTTCACTGCTGGCTTTTGTAGACAGGCTGTATATGTTTTCCTCCTCTTAAAACTCCTTGCTCTGAAATAAACCCATACCTCTTCTTCAGACACGCATGGACCAGATGGCTGGATTCCTGGGGGCCTAGCAGCTTGTAGGCAGTGTGACCGTCGGTCCCAATGGGATTTTCTGCTGATATGTTCTTATAAAGAACAACTTCCACAGAGCTGTTAACGGTTGCCCAGCTTGCCGACGTCTTGTCTTGCCTTCCTGCTGCCCTTCCTGCCGTGGGCCCCTGCCCGTGTCTCGTGCTTTGCTATTTAATGGCCTGGCAAAACGTTTGCCCCCAAGGCTGCCGTTTGGGATGCTGCTTATTGGACCTTGCAGCAGTTGTGAAGGCACCCAAGTGTCTTAAAGTGATCCAAGTCTTGCATTTTCTACCATTTTTCCATGCCGTGGCCAAGCTGAGTGTGGCATTTTGTTGTTGTTAAATGTTATTTCAACACTAAATACCTCGGGTTTCTCCTATAATTGGTGTTAACCTCTCCTGGAGCGTTTGCAGGGTTTCAGTTGCGTATCGGAAGTCCTGATGTGCTGTAAAACTTGTCTCTTGGAGCGCGTTGAGATCCGCGTTGGGAGCTGAGGGCTCCATATAAACACTTGATGATCCAACAGGGAAAACTAAAAGCTGTTTCTATTTTCAGAAATTTGCTTCCAGACTTCTCTTCTGTATCTTTGGCCTGTTCTTATTATTGGTGTATTTTTTTTAGAGGGGAGGTAGGGGGAGATCTCTGTGTTGAAGCCTGTTTTTTTTCCCTTCATTCTCTGCATCCTGTTCTCCTGTGGGTGCTAGGCCTGGTGTAGCCCGGGTTAGATGCCAGGCAATGTCCTGGTTGGGTTTGGTTGCAATTTGGGACAAGGCAGATGGGGAGCATCTGTAAACTCTGAAATAATATTTATCTTGAAAAAATCCCCCCCAACAAGTTTTTCTGACCTCAAAGTAGTCCCATCAGAGATGGTTCCAGCACTGTTGCAGTGTCTTGATTCCTGCTTTGGATCTTCTGGATAATTCTCCCAATTATGTGAGAAAGGCCAGCATGGGATGGGGGGATCTTTCCCAGTCTCCTCACCTTGGCTGCTGTGGTAGAACTTAAACTTGACTCTCGGTCTCAAAGTCCCCTTTTTGAAATGGAAAGTGTTTTGGTGGTGGGAAGCACCTCCAACAAGTTTCCTTGTTTCTCTTCCTTTGGAAATCTTTTTTTCTTCCCTTCCTGTGCTGGTTCTGTCCTCCGTTAAGCTATTTATGAGGTTAAGTGCGGATTTCTAAAGTTTTTATATGTAACTTGAATCTGTGCTTTTTATGAAAAATTTTTGCAGCTTTACTGAACTGAGTGTCATCTTCTCCTTTTAACCCACTAAAACTCTTGTAGTACACCATGCCACACTTTAACCTTAAAATATGAACTGGATTTATCTTTTTTTACCCTCAAATTAGGGTTTTTATTAGCATCCTGCCTGCAACTCTTAATAACTTTTTGAAAAAGTGAAATAGCAGCAACAGTAATAAAAATATGAATGAATTAACGTAGGAAGTGGCCCTAAAATACCTTTTGGCAAAGTTATCCAGGAGCGGGCAGCTTGCCACAGCATGTCTTTGGAGATGCAGGAAGCTGAGTCCTCTGGAGCTGATCAAATTTGCAAAGCTTTGAGCTTTTAGCGCTGAAGTTTTGGTGGTGAATTGCCAGGCTGAAACAACCTGCGTGTAACCTCAGCCGTTTTGGAGGGAGGAAATTAAATGTGTAAGGTGCATAGAGGGTTTAAGTCTTAGCTGGGTTTGTCTGATCTAGGGCAGCGTGAGCGGGGTGCGATAGGAGAAGCCCTGTGGGTGTGGGCATGTGTCTGGCACTAAATACACCCTCTTTTTTTCCTGCAGTTTGTCTCATTTTGGGCAAGATGAGAGCCTCACTGTGCCTATTTTGGTGTTTTTCCTGAAGCTTTTTTTTTTCCCCCTTAATTGGAGCGCTTTCTTTCCTTGAGGGGGGAAAAAAAAAAAAGTCCTATTAAATGTTGACTCCAGCTATGATTTTCTTCCAAAAATTAAATCATTTCCCTTTTTTTTTTTCTCTTAAAATAGAGTAGTTTTCTGTAAATGAGCATTTATTTTTTTGCCCAAAGCCTGCCCTGCAGCAGAGGAAGAGGCTGTGTAAGAAAATGAAGCAAACCAGACCTGAGTTGCTGGATTTTGTCTGGTTACCGTCAGCTCGGCCGAAGGCGCTTGAGGACTCGCTCCGCAGGTTCCACGTTTCTGCGCCGGCCAAACCAAGCGGCTGCAGGATGGATCCGTTATCTCCCGCGATAACGGATACCCTTGGGGCGAGGGGAAACC
>NW_010588171.1:79615-99545 GCF_000705375.1 Tinamus guttatus | reverse complement strand
GCTGTTTGTTTCTGTGGTTGTTTTTCCAAACCAGACAGGCTGGCTTTGCCTCACAGCCCCAAGTCTGGGAAAGCGGGGCTGGATCAGGCTTCTGTGGCAGGCTTAGATCTTTTTTTTTTTTAATATTTTTTAATTATATTTTATTTTGGCGCAACTGAAAGGGGGGAGCGTAGGAAGAGGATGAATGTGGCTTGTTCCTCTGGCCAGGAAATAGCTCTCTGCTGCTTCTACTGGTGGTGGAGGCCTTGCTCTGTGATCAGTGCTATAAACCCAGTGATTTAGGCACTTACCTGACATTTGCTCCATAAATAATCTGGTGTAATAGGTGCCCCGACCGAGGGAGCAGCGACGACATTGGGGCTTTTGGTTATGGAGGCTCCAAGCGGCTTTGGGCCACGGTGGCCACGAGCCCTTTCCTCACAGCAAAGGATCTTTAGGGCTAGTCAGTGCTGTCTTGCCTGGCTCGGAGCAGATCATTTCCCAGCCCTGCACTTTCCCAGGGAGCAATAGCAGTTTGGTGCAACTCATAAGAGCCACTCACCTTGTTAAACGTTGCCCCAACAATGTGTTACGCAGCTTTACATTTCGCAGGGCAGAGACAATATCTTTTTATGACACGAGCTGATATATTTGCAAAAGACAGACTTGAGTGTGTGGGTCCTGCCTGCTAGGGAGACTCAGCTGCCTAGAGGGGCTTTGATGGTCCCCGTTGCAGCAGCGCTGCTGCTCATGCATCTGTCAGCAATCTTTGCTGGCTCTATATCCTGGCTCCCAAGTGATTTTTATATATATATATTTTTTTTTTTTTTTCTTTGAAATCTTACTGCTTTTGGTGCTGAGCAGGCAGTATAATGTTTGAGCATTTGGCCCTCCAGTCAGAGCAGTGAAATCAGGTGTCTTGTAAAGGCCCCGTGGAAGGAGTGGAGGGCAGGGAGAGCCCCAGCTCGCGAGCTGCGATGCTGAGGAGGAAACTCCGTGGGATTACGAAGCCAGTAGAGCTGCTGTGTTTTGGTGATGGGAATGCCAAAAAAGGTCAGAGATGAGCACGTTTCCTAGGTGATGCAGGGCAGAGAGGATAAACTATTGAAAAGGAGAAGGGTGTCTGGGAGGGTGTTGTGTAGTCAGGGGTGGGACCCCCTTCTATCCCAGAAGATGGAAATAAGGTGAACCTGGGCTTTAAAAAAGCACTGTCTAGTTAAGCTCTCCATGCAGTATGATGCATTGACCAGGAGTAAAACTGTCCTGTTCAGCTGAGGCCTTTTTGAGGAAGGGGATTCTTGCATACCACGAGCAATAGGAGCAGATATTGGTGTGTGTTGACCCAAAGCTGTATTGAAGAAACCTGCAAACACCAGAGAAAGCGCAGAGCCATGGGAGGAGGATCTGGGGAGAAGAGCGAGTGGGGCGCTTAATGGTCAGAGGGAGCTGAAGGAGGAAGAAGAAATGGCTGCGGGTGAAGAATAAATTGTAGATGCTGTTTACAGCTCCCGTGTGAGTCAGCAGCGAGCTGAAAGGTCAGCTCTCCGCACAGGAAAACGATGCTCTTTGCTGGCATCCCGCCGCAGTCCTGAGAGCAAATCAGATGGCTGAAGATGAGTTTGGATTTTTTTAATTATTATTTTTAATCAGTGATTTCTGTTTATTTTGCTTTTCTCTGAGTGTAGGTAGGTAACACAAGGTGGCCCCGGTATCATTGTCCTCATACGATGCTCTGCTTATTTGGGGACTGGCTGCAAGGTTCAGGACAGCTGCAAGCAGCCTTTTTTTTTTTTTCTGTTATTGTTTTTGTTTTTTGTTTCAAGAAATTAAAGGAGGATGAACTCAATGGCACACAATGTTCCCAAAGGATGCAACTTAAGCAGGAACTTCTTTTTGCAGAAACTGCTTTAATCCTCGGGCAGCGAGAGTAGGCTTGTAGCACGGAGGGGTCATAAACGCCTGTAGAACGTCTCTATTTTCAGGACTTTGCAAGCCCCCTCCTGGCTTTACCCTCCCTGGTTTCTGTGCAGAAGCTGCTCTTGCATTTGATACGCTCCTGATGATGGTCATGCAGGGAGGCTTTGCTGTTTAAAACACGATAATTGGAACCACTGAAGGTAGCGAGTTAGAAAATAGTGGATCTGTTTCCCTGCAGCAGGGCTGGGGCTGCTTGTCTGCAGGGGAAGCTGCTGCAGTAGTTCATGTCCATGTTCTCTTGAAGAAGCAAGTTTAATTCTCAATCCAAGTATTTCAATAAAAGCAATAGGCATTGGAGTCTTTAAAGAAATTTGCATTTTTAAACCTCTCCCCAGGACACCTAAACCTGGGGCAGCTGCTATTTGCCATGTCTCTTACTTGGCTCCTTTCCAGGGCTCTTGCACTGCTGCTGGGTTTGGCTGCTCCTCTGACCCTGCTGTTCAGCTGGGCTGGTTCAGAGAGAAACTACAGAAAACAAACCTTGAAAACCAAACGAGTCTGGCTGTCTGGAGAGCATGATGGCCAACAAACCTCAGTCCCTTCTGCGTGTGCTCGTGGGCTTTGGTGCATCTGGGTGCTCTGAGGCCAGGCAGACGCGGGGGAGAAGCGCTCACTGTTCCCACGCCGTGGAGAGAGAAGCATCAGGTGGGGGAATTTCCCTTGTGCAATCACAGCAATGAAAAATTCCTGCATGCCACTGGATTCCCAAAATACTCCCTTCTGACCCTAGAATACCTCTTCCCCCTTAAGGAAAGGTGAAGTCAGCAGATGCTAAGCAGTTGCGTGGTGCAGGTTGCCCAAGGTGTGTGCTTGCAAGTGTGTTATTTATTAGTGCTTTCTTGACAGCTGTTAGTTCTGCAGCTATTAATAGCTGTGCGTGAGGCTTGCTTAGCTGGCTGGTGCTTTTAATTATGAGATGCTTCGAAGCTGAGTTGCCTCACTTGGTGTACGGGGGGATTTCAGAAGCGAGTCCAGTCATCTGCCCGCTTGATTTACGCAAGCTGAAAATGTCCGTGGTCTGAAATAGCACGCTGAGACACTCGGGCTTTCCTGGAAGCTTGTAGCTCTGGATGATTAAAATCTTGGTGGCCTCTTCACCCTGGGACTTTGAGGTGGGAAGAGCCTCTACTGTTGGTTTTTCCTTGATGGTCCTTCAAGCTGGAGAAGGACCAGCTGTTTTTGTTGCTGTAAACTTTTAAGTGCTCAAACCTTCTTTTCTCCTCTTGACCTCAAAATCTTCTCTGCGCTGGCTGTGCCTGTAGTTGCACCAGGCGGGTGGGTTAAACCATGTGCTGAAACATCCCTGGGAGAAAACCCTGGAGGTGCCGCGAGGCCAAGCTCTTCTGCCCGGCGCTCGGGGCCGTTCCCATGAGCTGTGTGTTGTTTGCTTGTCTGTGTTGCTGCACAAATTGTAAATATTTATAATCTGACTTGGAAAAACACATTTGCCAGTGCAATGCACGACTTGCAACTCAATTAATCTGATGGACATGGGTTTAATCCAGAGAGCTGTTGTTGGGGGTTTTTCCCCTCAAGTTTGTGTATGTTAGCCCGAGTTTCTGGGAAAGCAGGTCCCTGCTCTAGGAAGGGGACAGGATGCTAGAAATACTGGCAAATTGCATCTGCTGGTGACCTGATCCCCTGCCCCTTGAGTAGGGGAAGATCTCCAAGTTACTTATAAAGCTCTTTTCTTCAAGTTGCTTTTTCTCCCCTCTTCAAACTTCAGAGTTTCTCCAAAGGCAGCTGGCGCAAGCGTAGGACATGGGCTGCTTCCCGATCCCTCTGTAGCCACCAAAGCCCATCGCAGCTTTGAGGCTACCAGAACTGCTCCCCTGCACAGAGCTGGGAACATGAGTCCCTTTCCGGGAGACCCTCATGCCAAGAAAGCACCTGCAGGTCTCCCTTCCAACCCTTTACTTGGGCTTCTCCCAGCTTGAGTTGGGACCTCGGCCTAGAGGTTGCTCCCAACCTCAACCATTCTGTGACTCTTGGCATTTGCCTAAAGATAATGTTTTCTTATTCCCATGAAGGCAAACTGAAGCATTCCCACATGCTAAATGCACTTTTGGCCACTTCTGCTTTTTCTGAGGAAAGCCTGTGCTTGGGTGAAATTCCCTTGAAATGGCAAACAAGGGCTTTGTTTTATGAAATCTGCATTTAAAGAGTACATGTATGTGCCATTTGGTCACCAGCTGAGTGGTTTAAAAGCCAAAGACCCTCTCTGACTTCCTAAGTTTTCAACTCGTGTGGCACCTACCAAGACTGCTGTAGCAAAGAGAAGTTTTCCAGTAATAATAATTTCATTAAAAGGATAAAAATAGGTATGAGTCAGAGTAGGACTAAACACATGGGGCAATGTCAGCTTTTCAACTACGTTGATTATTTGGAAGCTGATGGATGGTTTTTCATAACACATTCATATTCTTTTGTAGGTTTAAGAAGTGGAAAGCTATTGCTCTGATTAAAATACCAGGCATCTACTTTATTTAAATCAAAATTAATTCATTTTGACTTAATTTCCTTTCTTTGTCAGTGAGCAACTTAGGCAAACTTTCTATTTGGAAAAGATGGAAGATTGTAGCCAGAGCTCTGCAGTCAGAGTTGAGGTATGAGGAATCAGAAGGAAAAATGGAAACTTTAGGGTATATTTGCAAGGAATGGAACTCCGGTCTTCAGTTTTGGATTTGCAATCATTTGCTTGCATGAAATAGAACTTGTAAGCGATGCATGGAGTTTTGTCTGAGGACCCTTCTTGTATCTCCTGGAACACTTGCCTTTGCATCCCAGGGAACCGGTTCCTGACCCGCTCCGATGCAGTGAGCCGAGCTCGTGGTCGGCAATGGGGGTTCTCCCAAGCTTGTGTTCCCAGAGACTTTAATTTCATTTTCCCTCCCTCCCAGCATCCCGGGACACCTTTGCGCTGGGGGTAGCAGGCAATTCCCCCTTCCCAAACCCTGCGCTGGGCACGGGCTGTGATTACTCAGCAGAAAGCAGGGGAGTGACTCAGCACCTGCCCCATGTCCTGGCTGTGTGCAGGGCCCAGGGCTCTGGTTCCTGTTTGCTCAACATCAAGACCTGTTCTTCATGTGAAGAGAATTTCTACCTTCCAGTTGCCTCTCTTTAATGCCTATTTCTTATGTATTTTTGTCAACTAGTAAACATCAAAGCTGTCCTACCCAGGAAAAACAAGGGAGATAGGGAATAGCAATTGTTTCAAATTAGATCCTAATGGGGTGCAGATGTGGAGCTGGGCTTGCTGGAAGTTCTTTGAAACTGCAGATGGCTGGTGGTTCAGGGGTAAGAAAAGGGTTGGGAGGTTTTCTTGGTTTCGTTTTTCTTTCCCGTGCTATTTGCATGACATGTTAGATTAAGGCTAAATGTAAATGAAGAAGTAATAGCCTGCTTGGGTCTCTGTTCTTGCAAAAACAGTACATGCATAGTTAGGTTATTGGACAAAACAGTGTTTTTCTTTCTTTTATTTTTAAGCAACTTGGACACAAATTGCATACAAATCCATGATTTCTTTTTGCATTTAATACTGTTTTGGGCAGGGGGTGAACAGAGGAGCGCAGGGGGCTTTGAAGCGTGCAGAGAGACCCTAACCGACTACAAATATTTTGGATTTTCTTCCGCTCAACCTTAAAAAGTGATCAGATGTAACCAAGATTGTATTATTGCATTTTAATGGAGCTGGCACAAATTGTCATATTGCGAATGCACATGGCTTTCTCCGCTTCGTTAAACTTGGTAAAAATGTAAAATCTGTTTTCTCCCATCAGTTCATGCGTTTTACTGCTCTCTGGGGTGAATCTCAATAAATAGCTGGGCACCAGATCAAAGGGCCATCTTCAGAGGGATTGTTCGTAGCTGCTCGTGTTCTCGGGACGGGCTGATGGTGCGCGTAGGACGACGCTTGGGCCCGATGCCGCACGCCTGGTGCGTGCGAGCGCTTCTTTAAAACACACAGCGTTTTGGTGACTTTTTCCAGCCTGAATGGGAGCTCAGTAGGGTTTTTGGGCCCTAAATCCTCTTGAAACCCACTCTGTGATGTTATCTGAAGCCACTGGGGGTGCTTCTAGCTGCTCTTCTCCCATAGCAGAGGGATGGTGGCCTCTGTACCCTTCAGTAGCATCCTGCTGGTGCTGGCCCTGGACCTGTCCACCCTTTTGGAGAAGGGGAACCAAGAAGCTCCCTCACCCTCAAGCACCCAGGAGCTGTGTAATGGCCGGCAGGGCGCTGAGCAGGTCTGGGAAGTGAAGTTGCCTGCAAATAACAGGGCAGGTGGGTTTGTGCATCTGAAAGCCCTTTCCTTTTTGAAAAGGGGTTGGGGAAGATCCACCAAAGGTTGTTCTGCTGGCCAGGGGCTCACTGCAGTCTGCAGAGAAAGAAGTGAGAAGGCACGTGGTTTGGGTACTGTGATGGATGTGCCAGAAGTCTATCCCATGTTGTGCTCTCTAGGAAATGTGGTTGTCAGGATGGAGATCATACTTGACAGTTTTATGTAGCAGGATAAAATGCATGTAATGGAAGACCCCAAAAAGAATAGTGAGGTTATGGGTAAAGAAGGTAACTTGGAAACGCTTGTAATGGAGCGTTGGCCTTTTGAGTTAAGGCAAAGCACTTCAAGATATCCCAATGAAAAGTTAATTCCAAGTGAAGCTTTTATTTTGTGATGACATGCCATTTAAAAGTCTGTTACAAGAGCAGTTTGCATCAAAGTGTCAATTTGCGGCTAAATCTTTAGTTTCAAATGGGTGTTTTGATGAGTAGGTTCAACCCACAAATTGGAAGAAGACTTTTTTTAACCAGTTAAGGAGCCAGATTCTGGAACAATTTGCCAACTGGGACAGTCTCCAGCTAGACAATGTTTAATCCTCTCCAAGAGGGGCTTCGTCATCCACTTGCTTCCCCATTCGTGTCTGTTCTTGTGTTGGTGTGATGATGGGTGTGTGTGTGTGTGTATATATATATATATATATTTAAACGGTCTCCATCTGGCATCAGTCATCCTGTACTAAAGGAAGCTGCTCTGAGCTGTCTTCTCGTGTATCTCCTGTTTTGAGGAAGCTCCCTAACCTCCAACCTCCAAAATGCCTCCCAAACGAAGGGAGCGAGTGCCCAGGGTGGGCTGCATTGCCCTGAGCTTTGAGGAGGAGAAGCCGAGGGTGGGGAAGCCCTGACCCCCTGGTCCACCTTGGAAGCAGGGGGCAGGTGAGACCCACGTGTCCCTTTGAAGCTGGCCAGAGCATTTGGGAGCTGATGCGATGTCCGACACGGGTGTTAGGATCCCAGGGCTCGTGTGACTCGGTCGGCTCCCGCATCCTTGCGGAATAACCCGGGGAGCAGCAGAAGGGTGGAGGATGCTGCAGTATCAGGGTTTGGGCTGTCTCTTGGCAAGCACCTTGTGATGGAAAAGGGATCTAGGGTTAAGGGTGGAGGTTAAATGGACTTTATCCCTTTTTTTTTTTTTCTTTTAAACTTAAGTTGCTTGCTTGTTAACGTCTGTATTTTGTCCTGATGGTAAATTACAGTCAAAGCCACTTTTAGAGGGGGATCTTGCAAGTAAGTTGATGCTTGCTAGGGTTTTTGAAGAAAAGAGCTGTAGGTGCCATGTAATTTGCAGGAGATATCTGCAAACAGGACAGGCGGTAGGTACTAGGCTTGTGTTTATCCCTGGCTTCCTCCCACTCTGCCTCCCCTGGAGTTAAGTTTTTCATGGTTTTCCATAGGATTATGCAGTTGCGTGGGAGCAACAGAGCCGTAATCTCAGCACTGGATAACAGTTGTCCAACACCTGGCCAAGATTACAGATTATAGACTTTGAAGGTCAGAGAGAGTTATTAGGGTCATTAAATCTGTGTTCCACAGCCAGGCTGCAGGATTTCTTCAGAAAACCTAGATTAGATACCCTTTCTAAAAGAGGGTTTAATCTCTGTTTTAAGTTTCCAGGCAGCAGCAGCTCATCCATCAGGGGCTCGGCTAGCGCAGCGGCGCTGGGTAGGCGGCCGAGCCTCTGTGTTTGGGCTGGGAGCAGCACCCAGGCTTGGCATTCCTACCCGGAGCTTATCTGGAACGCTCAGACCTCTGGAGCCTGCTCGACTGAGCCGGACTAGAAACGGGAATTGGCTTTTTCCCTTGTGTGGCTGCACAGGACCAGCTTTGCTGTTCGTGTTGTGCTCAGTTGCTGAGTGGGCTTTTGGGCTGAAACGTTCTCATTTTTGGGGGAAATTTATCTTGTGCTGTCTCTTAAGTCTTCTTACTCTTTAGTTATTTGTTCCCCTTTCCCACGGGAGAGGAGTGTGGCAGGAGGGAAAGGCTGGATGTGAGGAAAAGAAGGTGCAAAAGCAACAAACCCGGCTTTGTACTTCATGTTCTTCAGTGAAAGCTCGATCAGCCCTCGATGAGAAACGCGAGACACTCAGGATACGGAGGGCGCAGAGCTTCCAATGGACACCAGCAGCTTTATTAACAGATAAACTGCGTCTGTGCGTCACCTATTATTTTAACATAAGATTTTATGAGGGGTTGAAGGATATCTGAGCAGAGGAGATGAGCTCCTGCTGTAAGTGGTTGCTGAGGAGGGCCGGGGAGGTGAGGCCGAAGCTGCGAGCGCTGGTGAGCGGCTCGCAGGGCAGCGTGGTGGGACAGGCCTGGAGAAGCGAGTTAAGAAAAATCCAGGTGGTGGGACATGGGAACCATTGAGCAGGCATTAACGGTTAATGAGGCGTTTTCCAACTGGTGAAAAGCTGGAGAAAGCTGTTTAAGGGCATGGAAATCTTCCTTTGTTGCCTTTTGTTTCCAAGAACTTTCCTTAGGAGAATTTGTGTTGCTGCAAGCTAAATGGGGGTTGAATTTCTTTTGTTTCTGCTTCTCTGAACCTCCTTAAACTGGTTCTAAAGAACTTTCTTTTACTGCTCAGCCTGTGTTTAAGATAATCTCCTTTGCAATGGTCTTAGAGGCTTCTCCCAGTCTTGCCAGCAGGCAGAACTCCTGTGTGTCCCCTTGCTTTGGGCTTTGCCCACTTCATTGTGGTCATTGGTGTGTTGGCATTGGTTCAGTTTTTCCCAAACAACAAGATGCTGCTTGACTGATATCTTGTCAAGGAGAAGAGCTTGAAGATGGAATTATCTCCCAGGCCTTTGTTGTCATACAAAGAATGATGCCCCTTCAGAAAGGGTGAAGAAAAATGGATCTTTTCTCTCAAATTGGAGAAGAACCCATGTGTTTGACTTGAGAGAAACCTGCTGCTTTTTGCTTTGCTGGTGCTAGTTGGACCTTGTATGTAGCCTAGGCTTGACCTTGCACCAAGAGCTAGGCTGTGATGGATAAAAAGTGGCAAATCATAATTCTGCACAGACCTGTTTCCAGTAGAATTTACTTGTAAGTGATTTTACCCCTGAGAGATGACTTGAAAACTGGATGCGTTGTTCATGCAGATGGCCAGGCAAACAGCTGGTAAACCCAGGAAAGCTCTGACAAGCCAAATGCAAGGAGGAGACCTGGTCATGTTATGAGCTCTGGTGGACTTGTTTTAAAGGGCTAATCAGAAAATTAATTGTATTTGTTTGGAAGCTAATTTGGAAAGCATTAGAAAAGATGAAGTCCTACAGAGTGGCAAAACTGAACGTGCTGCTCCAACCTTATTACCCTCAGCAGACAGTGTGTCTTGGCGGGTTATTAAGCTCGCTATGAGCTGGTGGCTTTCCTGGTGGCCCACAACTGCTTCTGACAACAACAACTTTCCCTCGAAGTTCCTGCTCCCTCCTCATGGAGGGATGGTTTTCTCCAACATTCTTCAGGGACCACCTCTGTTAAAGCTGCTCCTGGTGGTCCCGGGGCCTCTTCCCCGAAGCTCTCCCTGCCTCTGAAGGTTTGCCAGCCCTTCAGGCAAGGAAAGATGCTCCTGCTCTGGGCTCCCTGGCAGGCCAGGGGAACAGCACAAGTTGTTCCCATCCTGGTTTTCATCTCCATGCCAGTGATGGTAAAACCGCTTTTCCATTTGTCTTGGGATCAGATTCCTATCTCTTCCTAAACCAGGGTGAGTTTGGCAATCGTATGGCATTTCCTCTCCTCATCCGTGTTTCTAGTTAAAAGATGGAAAATTCTATATTAGAGTTTTTGATGTGTTCTACGTAAAAACAGTTTGATCTGTGCGGTGCATCAATGCTCCACTGCAAAGGACGCACTTTATAGTCCTGTGTGGTGACTCCGTGTTGGTCTGGGTGAGCCTGGCCTGGAGATGGTGCTCTGGCCGCCTCCTGCCTCTTGTGGTGCTGCTGTTGGGTGCCAAGAGAAGGTGTCCTGTGTGCTCCTTCCTGGAGAAAAGACTTAAGGGGGGGAAAAAAGCTGAAGGAAAGGCAGGGGGTGCTGAAATGGTTCGTGCTTTCCCGCTGCGCTGGTGCGATACCTGCTCCAGCCATCGCTTCTGGGTGCCCTGGAACACAGGGCATGAGGGCTGTTGGAAGAATGAGTATCAGTTATATAGTAACCTCATGATTGTGTAATTGCATTTTTTGTTTTTCAGTTTGTCAAGGAAAGACTTAGATTTTTTTTCAATAATAGAATCATCAAATCCCCCAATTTAAACTTCTATTAAAAGTTTATACGCATCTTTACCGTTTAAGCTGTTTAGTTCCCTGCTGCATTTTGCATTTCGGTCTCTCTTTCTCCAAACTTCCTTCCCCAGCTCTCTGAGGACAGGAATGGTGGTCTCTGGGAAGTGTGTGTGTGTTTGTTTGCTTGTTTTAACATAATTCCTGGACCTGGAACTTGGAGGGCAAAATGATCATTGTAACATGGATCTTGGAAAAACAAGGGTGACTGCTAATGTATGTTTAAAAACTGAAGCATTACTAGTGTTTGGGCTTGAATTTTAGCTCTAGTGACTGGCACAGCTTCTTGCTGGTGAAATACCAACTTTGAGCATCCTAGATGTGGGCCATGGTGTGACCCAGCATGTGGGCGATCCCTTTCCCTGGACTTTGTATCCATGGAAAAAATGAGCGTGGCTCAGGAGGCGCTGCCTTGGGATCATTATTTATTTATTTTTCCTTTTTCCTGTTGGTTTCTCCAGGCCCTTATCTCTGCAGTCAGGGCAGGAAACGGGGGGTCTGCAAGGCCAGCAGTGCTGGGGTCAGACTGCTGGAAAAGCCACCGTGCCTTTGCCTGCATTTGGAGTGACTTTGGAGAGGGTTTTTTTCCTTAGCCTGGCTAGGAAATAAATGTTTGGGTCAGGAACGTGACTGTGCTGAGGGCTGGAGTGAGCTGCTGTGTTTTATATAGGAGCTGTAAAGATGCTGCAGGAAATAAAGTTCATTGAGCCATTGAGAGCCAGTAGGAATTACCTTTGCAGCTGTGTGGCCGTGTCGCTCGGTTTATCCATCAGTTGTCCCCCAAAAATGCAAGGGGCTTTCCAGATCTTTGCTCGAGACATACTCTGGAGGCCTCATCTTGCTCCATTGGGGTGCTGAAAAATCAAAACTAAGGGTTTTTTATGTTATTTCTAACACTTTCTCCCCAGATTTCTGTATAAGCTTTCTGGAGTTGAGCAGCATGGCTGGCATGGGCTTGTTAGCAACTGCTTGGAAGATTCCCTGTTACTCATGGTATGATATGAGGGAAGAATTGACTCTGAGCCACTTTTTTCTGCCTTTTCCCTCCTTTTTTTGATAGGACTGTTATCCATCCCTTAAACCACTGGGTTTAAGAATGGGCTGAGAAGAGCCATTTGCTGCTTTTGTGATTAACTTGCTGATGCCTTGCAGCTGTCCTGCCAAAACAGCAGGGACGAAAAAACCTAAAACCATGCTCTGAAAAAAGGTGCTTGGTGTTTTGCTTTTTTCTGGTGCAAATAGTAACTGGAATTGTGGGAAAAATATTTTTCTGTTATTCTTCTCCCTTCCCCTCATTCCCGGTGCAAGGTGGGTGCTGCTCCTGCTGTAGGTGCTGATGGATTGAGCCCTGGGTTGTTTTACCTTGTGGATGTTTTTGCCTTGCATGACAAAAGTTTCATTGCTCTATGCCTGCTTTGCCTATCTTCTCTCTGGCTTTTATTACTTAAGTTCTGTAGGTTGTTTTTTTTTTTTCCTGTTCCTTTCTTTTTTTCTTTCTTTTGTTAGGATTTTATATTGTGTGGTTTAAAAATGCTGCAGGTCTGTAGTATGCTATTTTTGGACATTGCAAGTAAGCAAACATTTGTAAAAACATGAACTTAGGGATTAATAAAAGTAGTTTGGGCCGTTCCTATGAAACCTGAAATTTCTTTGTCTTGGGGGAAGATTTTTCTCCAAGCTACAAGCGGGCCAACTCCCATAGACTTAGAGGCAGAATAAGAGGCATTTCTGCCTTATGGAGCATCCTCTTAATAGGATGTGTCTTGACCTCCCAAGTTTATGTAGATTGAACTCTAATTGTATAGAATTTTTACTGCTTAACTTGATTATAAAGCACTAAAAGGGCAACTGAAAAAATAATATTGTGGAAAAGATTGGCTTGTGGCCTTGTACTGAATGTTTCTTAAAGTAATAGAAGTTTATTGTATGTGTAAAGCACCGTGCTCTCCTGGGCACTGCATGGATGGTCATCCAGTGTGTGCCCGATTCCCATCCGGGCTGGACTTCCCGGGAGATGGAGGGTACCACGTGCTGTTGCTGCCCAGTCTCCATCTCCAGTTGAGAGCCCCTTTCTTTGCCAGACTCCTGTTTCCAGCTCTTCCTCATTTCCTTGCTGCAGCCAGGGCACAAAAGCCAGAAAACGCAGCTTTTCACCAATTAGATTATAATGGATTGTCAACATTTGTAAAAGCTGCTTTCTGTTTGCATTTGCAAAGAAATTCTATACGCTCTGCTTTCAGATGTGTGGTTCTAAAGACACCACAGAGTAAACATGAATTCTGCATTACCTCAGTTGGTCAGTGCTGCAACTTTGAAGAAAAACAAGTCATCTTCAGCACAAGCAGTGCAGTGCTGGTGCCAGCTCTGCTGTCGTGGAATTCTTACATTTGCAAACGAGCACCTTCGTGGTTGGGAGGAGCGGCAGGTAGGCTTTGGCAAAGCCTCTTCCTCGTTCCTACCTTTCCCACTCATAAATCTCTGTGTAGCCATTGAAATTCACTGAAAAAAAGATTTGGCTGCTGGGACACAGAGAAGGCTACCATCTCAATCATGTTTTTGTTTTGTTCCTGTTGTGGTTTAGGCTTTTATCTTCTCAATTTTGCTGTCTCTTTAGGCCAAGGATTGGCTTTGCATGCTGTGCTGTGCTGGCCTTGCATGGCTGGGATGTGCCAAGACAATAATGCATACAGGTGCTAAGACCATAACATATAGTGTTGCCAGTGAGGGTAACACTAGTCTGGCAAGACTGCTTAGCTTCCAAAGAGGGAATGAATTTGTGAGAGGTGGCAGCACTCAGCTGCTCCCTTCCCAAAAGCGCGGAGTTGTGCAAGACCCAAGCAAAGCAGACCCATGCTCTGCCCCTTCCTCATCAGTGGCTGCACGTGGCTTTTGAGGATGAGCAACGTGGAGCCTGTTCTTCAGCTGCGGAGTCCCTGGCACAGTCGCACTGTAGCTGCCACCGCTGCTTAGCGGTGCCTGGGCCCGGCTCCGATGTCCCGGCTGCTGAAGCCGCTCTCCGCTGCGGATTTCGTGCCTAAGGAGCCAGCAGGCATTCCAGGGAGGTCAGGAAGGAAGGGAGATTTGCTTTACGTAACCATTTACCATCTCAGAGTCTAGTGATACTTCCTTGCCGCTAACTGATCTCCTTGTGCTGGGCGGCTTTTTAAGAATGAAACGGGCACCTGGGGCAGCTCTCGGCTTTAGAAGATATTTTAAGCGTTTTTAGTGCTGTGTGTGTAGTTTCTGGTCTAGGTAATGGTGTGCCAGGGAACCAGAGTCCATGGAGGAGCCTATTACAAGTGTACAGGGAAGAAGTTGGGCGAATAATTAATAAATGTAAAATATTTTTATTTTGCAAAGTCCTTGTTGCTGCCCCTTTGACTCTGTGCCAGGTTTGAGTGTGTGGAGAGCGGGGATGACCCCTGAGTTTTGTAGCTGTCACTCTCCAGCCCCTTGAAGGGACAGCTTCATTAACCGCTGAGGACTTTACGTGTTAGCAGAAGATGCAAACGCAAGATGACCTTGAATTCTGGGCTGGACCTTTGCCTGTTATGTGACTTGTTCTAACCCTTCTTATTTTACTTTTTTCCCCAAGTATCTAGAGGAGTTGTGAGCTGGGAGCCAGGACGCAGCGATGTTCTGACATGTGCGGCTGCCAACAGCGAAGGAAAAGCCTCGTGCTTTGATGTAGAGCCCGGTGCGTGTGGCAGCGTAACGTCACCCGGGAGCAGGTGCTCGGGGGTTATTTGGGGCTCTGCCGCGCTCTACGTGGGGTGTTCGGTGGCCGTTTTAGGCAGGATAAGGGCCTGGTGCTGCAGGTGCTCCTGCACCCGCACTGCTTGGGCTTCCCTTGCATCCACGCAAACTGCAGCTCGGTTGTAGCCGTCTTCTCCCCGTCAGTTGCAGGAGAGGGACAGCTCGTAGCTCTCTAGCAGTTTCCCTCAGGTTTTAACACCATCCCCTTCCAAACAGGGCTGCTGGACCGTGCAGCTGAAGCCTTGCCTGGGTGGTACCAGCAAACGCCGGAACGTTTCTGTTCTGCGGCGAACTTCAAAGAGGGCCAAGGCAGAAGAACAAGCCTTGGAGAAGATAAAAACAGACATGCTGGCTATCCAGGATGCTGTAAAGTGTTTATTGCTCTTTTTGCTTGGGAAGATCTTCATAATGCTCCCAGACCTGAACTGGAGGCTGTAAAATCTTTAAAGGAATCTGTACCATTGCACGTTCTCTCTATACTTGGATTTCATAAGCAGTGTAAACATGGAGTTTTACCAGGCTCTGGTCTCGGAGGGAGGCTCTTAGATACACAAATAAGAGCAGAAAGATTATTAGTGCTCTTCCCAATTTCTTACTCCCTTGCATGTTTTGTTTACCACTTGGATTTCACAGACCCATATATTTCCCCGATGATTATCCAAAGGGAAATCACAGTAATTAGGGAGGTTTTGATATGTACTAACATGCTTGTGTGTCTCCATAAAAGAGAAAATGATGGCAGAGCTTGGATTTGGGGTCAAATAGTGTTGTAAACCTTTGTCTGATGGTTGCTGCCTTGAAGCTGGCTTCTACAAAGCTGCCAGTGAAGTAGAGGAGTAACAGGGGCCCCCTTTGAGTTATGTCCCTAATGAGCATCGCTAGGGTATCAGAGTACTGCTAGTTATCTGAAGGCTAGACATTTGATGAAAATATATATACTTAAATATATAAGGGGGAAAAAGTAGAATTATTTTGATATGCACTCAGTTTCTTACGACTCTGGTTCTAATGGAGAACTTGGTTTAAGTATCTGGTTTAAAAGCTTCTGCGGATAGGCCCTGTGTTAATTTTTGTAGCAGGAATATGATTGCTTTGAAGTGTGTTTGTTCTCATCCCCTTCTGGAGATCAGGCCTGTGAACTTGGAGAGAGCTGGAAATCTCGAAGCTTTCAGGTTTTATCTTGGTAAAGTATGGAAAGTAAAGGTTTGAGATGTTTTTCTTATGTGGAACACCACTTCTGTGGTGTAAGGTGGAGATTTGTAACAGGATGGGTGAAAGATGAATGTTTTCTCCTTGGAAATCAGAAGGGAGAAAAAGAAACTTCTCAGAAGCTCTGAGTATTCTCAGAGGGCAAGGATTATTTGAGTAGTAATCAAATTGCATACATCTAAGCCACAGCTACGATGGACTGTTGGTCATAATTTAAAATCACTGCAAGATTATCTAAGTAGTATGAGGGCAAAAATATTTTGGTTTGAGTGTTCTCATTTTTTAGTATTTATAAATGCAGATTGAGAGATACAGAAATAATCTGACCAGAATCACAGCCACGTAGACAGGAGCAAAACACAAGTTTATGAACAGGTCAAGGTAGGCTGTGTTAAAATAGTCTGTCCTTCAGTAAAGTCTGTTTGTCAGCAAACTTTGGAGAAAATGTTTCTTTGGGGATGTTCTTTGGGTCATCTCTTTTCAGTTAAAAAGTAGTAGTGAATTTTCTGGTTAGAATCAGGCTTTCAGATTTTTCAGCTTTGTCTGTAGACCAGATTCCCTTGAGGTTATGGTTTTAAACACATGCTGTAAACCAACCAGATGTGAAGCCTCTTCTTGATTTCATTAGCATTCGGATTGAGTCTGAAGATTCATGGGGGGCTTTTTGATAGCACCCTACACATGCTCTCTGCGGAGAAGAAGGTTTTATGTCTTAAATTCAAGTAGTTGCTTATGAAATTTCCTTATTTTAATAAAGCACAGCATAATGGGACAAGTATTTGTTGTCCTTGTGACAAAGGAACTGATTTGGTTTGCCTGCTTTGTAAAGGTGAGTCATCTTTTATGAAAATAAGAAACTTGCCAGTGCTAGAACCACAACGGTAAGAAAGCTGGAGGTATTTGAGTCTTTGGCTTCTAAAACTGTAAATGAGTATAGAGAGGGGAAAAAAATTAAACTTAACTGCATACAAATTATAGCATTAGAATAAATTGTCAATGATAGTTATAGCAGCAGCATTCATGTGTTCATCAGCAAGAAAATGCATTTGATCCTTAAGGTGCTACATTAAACTTGTTCCTGAAGTTGATGCTAGTAGTTAGGCAAGGTATGGGCAGATGCTAAGCTGAATTCATCGCCACACGTGTGCCGTGTTCACCGTGGCTCTCTGGGTCTGAATTTACTGGTTGAAGCCTGTGATGAGAAGGCGGCCCTTTGAGGACAACACACTGTTTCACTTTGGCACTGAGAGAAATTGTGATGGTTCTTTTCCTTCGGCTGTAGCAGTCGGGATGACCGGCCTCAATGGAGACCTCTACACTGTAGACCAGTTAGATCAGGTGAGAGATCCCACCCTCGAATCTTTATCAAACATACTGGAATAATTTAGCTTTGCTTTTAGGCTTTCTATCATAATACAGTGCCAAGAAGAGTCAACTCTCTTCAATTTACTCAAGAATTTAGTTGTGATAACTTCTTGCAGATAGAAACATGTGAACACATTTCATAATTTCCTTTACAGTTGTGCGCATCCATCTATGCAAATATACAGGCTGTTTGAATTACTTAATGCTGGAGTTCTTGGAAAATGTAATGTGCTGTGTAAATGCAAAGTATCAACGATACAGTCCTACGATTAATAAGGCCTTTTATTAAATAAATGTGGGCTCTTGCCAAAATTCCAGGGAGACTTGTGGTAGAACATGTGTACTTAACAGGTCAGAATGTGAAAGTAATAACACACATTCTCAAATAGAAAACACATGTATTTGTTTTTAAACTTGGATATATTATTTTAAATTCTTAATACCCTCACCCTTCTTTGATTAAAGGGCCATAGACTAAGTGGGGTTTTGTAAGAGCTTTTCTAACAGATGTTCACTGCTGAGAACATTTTAGACTGAAGACAGAACAGATGAAAATCTGTGGAGGAAAATATAATATTGATCTCTAAATCTGGCAGACTGTGGGAAATAATGAGCGGAGCTGCCTTCTTGGGCAGGTTGTGCTTCATCCTGACTGGGAAGCTGCAGGCTCTCCATGCAGCAATAGCACGTGGAGCATGAGAGAGAGAAGGGGAAACCTGATTTTAGTCTTATTTAATAATCTGATCATGCAGAGTAGTGAGTCTTGTTCATCCCAGTGAACAGCCTTAAAGTCTGCAATTATTAGACAGGCTTATTTCTGGCCATTTCATCTGCATTGTTCAAGGTATGTTGCTCAGGTTGATGAGTGTCTTGTCATCGAGGCATTCCTTATCAATTTTAGGTAAAATACCTGATTTTGCTCAATTTATGACAGTTATTACCAAGATAAATATGGTAGGCAAAAGAAACAGTGCTTGAGGGGTGGAAAAAATTGAGCTCTAATTTTCAAGGCTCAGCTATGAATAGTTATATTTTATTACAAAATCCCATGAGAGAAGTTGGTCTGTGAGCTGATCAGGGAACTAAATTGCATTAGATGCTTTAAATCTTGGGATTTGAGAGAGAGAGAGAGTGTCTTTGCCATTAAATAGTTTTACTGTAGGAATCTATTTCATAGTAGCTTTGAGGTGGGAGGATGGGACAAGAACTGGCACTCTCTGGGTAAGGCATTTGTGTTAGGCTTAAAAGTACAGGCAAATGTGCCAGACTTGCAAGCTGCTCACAACAAAGTTGGTGTTTTGATGATTGCAAAGGAATCTGAGATCCAAATCTGTTCTGGGACAACTACTGATAACATCAGTAAACACAGGAATAACCAGATAAAAAGAAGAAAAAAAGCTAAAAAAACACAGATGAGCTTTAGTGCTGCTTAATAAAGAAAAACAAAGTCATTTCAGATGGACTGAAGTCTTGCTGTTTTGCTGGCCCACCAGTGTGGGTTTCTAGCATCTAGCTATACCTTGTTCCTTATCAGAAAGGCCCCAAAGCAAATGGCCAAGCTCTGGCCCAGCTGGCTGCAGCATTTATACCCGAGTGCAACGGCTCCCCAAAGGGATGATTATCATGAGCTGGATTAATAAACTATAGCCTGGAGAAAGGTGTTGATTTGGGATTGGGAAGTCTGCTGCTGCAAGTTAATTTTTCATGTTAAACTGCAGAGTAGTTGTTAAAATCAGATAGCACCAAATATTGTTCTTGCTAAAATAAGGTATCTGATGATATTTTCTGTCTGTGTTTAAACTCTTCCCTCCTCCCCTATTTATCTATGTCTTTAACTGTTAAACCAGCAGGCTAAAACAATCCACCTCCTATAATTTTCTAGTCATCGTTAGACTTTAAATTTTACTGCAATATATTTTGAATATAAAGCTGGTTTCTGATCCTGCAAGGTCTTGGCATAACTTCTAAAAAATATATTTATATCTTTGCTGTGCTTATTATCTTGATGCTGTGATGTGGCTATATTTATCTCCTTGTTCCTATACTTTCTTGCTATTTTTAAATATTAATGGACAATGTGTTTAGGAGAAACTTCTGGTGTTTTTTCCTTTTGCATTGAAGTTTTTGTTGTGCTACCAACACTGGAGCTGTGTAGGGGGCATGTTGGGAACCAGTGCTTCTGCTTCATCTGATACGGGGCGAATCTGTCTTTGTTTTCTATTATGTGAATTTGTCAAAGGCAGGAGGACAGTCTTTGTTTCACTCGGTTAACTTTATTTTACTGCAAACTGAGGCTGGAAATAAGAGAATGTGGTTTGGGGAGAAGGAAATTATCAGATTTAGGGTAGCGAGGGGTTTCTGCTTGGGAGGCAGTGGCCCTGCTGTTCACCCGCTGCTGAAAAATGGTGACATCTATCAATCCATCAAAGCGCGGCGCAGCAAGGTAAACAACGACGGTCAACAGGGACATCTGGCTCCCATAAATTAATTGGCCATTTACACAGCGCGGGCCGTTTGCATGTAAAAGCAGCCTTTCCTGCGAGCGCTGTCATACGCTTTTGATTCTCCTGGTTCACCCGTGAGTTAGGTCGGCTTGTTTTAGTCAGCTGGCTTTAATTTATTTTACTTTGTCACTCTCGAAATGAAGAGGAACTGAGCAGTCATGAATCATCTGACACTGACACTGTCTTTTGATCCTCTGGGGTCTTGCTTATATTTTCTCTTATAATAAGAAACTCTAGAAGAGGAGCTGATGGGGCTGTCTGCACGAAGCTCCCCTTCTCGAGAAGGCCGTTTTCCTGCCGCCACCAGTAATGGATGATGCCCCAGGCTAAGGAGGCTTCTGTCTTTCCAAAAACCTTCCCAGAAGGCTCCAAATGTGCGAGCACAGGGGGTTCCCAACCCCAATGGTTGCTTTGGGGGTGACTCCTCGGCTCCCCAGGACATTCTTTCCCTCAGGTGGTCACGGAGGGTGCAGGGGCTGGGCTTCTGGAGCGCGGCCCTTGGGATGGACGAGGCCCTGGCCTGTGTCC
>NW_010588171.1:30789-79425 GCF_000705375.1 Tinamus guttatus | reverse complement strand
AAAAAAAAAAAAAAAAAAAGAAGTGCTACTGATGTGTTGTTTTAGCTTGAACATGCTAACCCCTGCTGCCATGCGTAGCACTGAGGGTCATCTTCTAAATTTCTGAGTCTTGTTTGAGTTGTAGCTTCCTCTCCTCCACATTTAGGTGAACTCCACATGGCCCTGTTTTTTTTGGAAGTGTAGTGGAGCTGGACAGGTTTTGGGAATCCATGCTGGGGTGGGTGGCCAGCGGAAGACAGACAAGCTCCCACTGGATCTTGGTGCCCATGTGCTCGCCAGGGAGCAAGAGCAGAGCGTGGTATATTTGAGTGTTTCTGTGGTGTTTTCTGAAACCAAGACTCCCTCCCCAGCTATCCTTGCCCTGAGAGCAGCTGAAATGAATATAGTGGTCCTTGGTGGGTTGGGTTTGTACTGTGTTATCTTGTCCTACCTGTAACGAAGCCTTCTCGAGATGTTGATAGTGTGATGGACAGAACAACGATGGCTTCCTGTGTGGTGTGGAAGTACTGCTGAAGTTCTAAAGGAGAAGCTAATGGGACTACATTTATTGACTTGATCGATCCATAATCACTGGCATGAGGAGACACTAATCTTAGGAAAATAACTGCCTCATGGGATTTTGCTTGGCAAAACTTGCCGTGACAAAAGCACAGCGTGACTGCCGTCATCTTGAAGTGAAGGCAAAGTTAAATGGAGATAAAACTTTTCTCCCCCTTTTTCCTCCTTGAACAGCAGAAGTTCAGCAGTACGGGGGCTTGCTGGACTTCAGTGCTGTGTCTAGAATGTGATTGCTTTCAGTAGGGGAAGGGAATGGCTGTAAGAGTCGATGAGTTTCATGCTCCCTTCATCATCTTTGGTTAAAAGGGTGGGGGGCTCTGTAGTGGAAAGTCTTCAGAGATCAATCCTGGGAAGAGATGACAGGGGACGTGAGGCATCTTTCAACACGATCTGTCTGCCTCTCTCCTTCCTCCCTCTCCAGCACTTTCCGGGAAGAAAATGCTTTTAAATCTAGGATGGCTTTCCAAGATTATTTATTTTGTGAGGACCTTGTGCTGTCAGGCCACTGCATTGGTAAATAGAGCCGTGTGTGATCCGGTGAGCGTGTTGAAAGAGTTCTTCCTCTTGTTTTTCTCCACCTACTCGTTTATTCAACTTTGACTTCTCTTTTGTCTCGAGGTATGGGTTGAATTCATGTATCTCCTTTCTGTGGATTATCAGGAACTTTGTGTGTCCACTGGGTTGATGAGGTCCACACTTGGGTGTCTGCACCCAAACCTCATCTCTTGGGACTTGCCAGCTTTCCTTAGAATAAAGCAGACTTTCTGAAACTGCAAGGCAGCAATGGCAAAATGAAAGAGCAGTCCTAGGGGGTTGACAGCAGGTTTTGAATTTGATTTACTTCTAAAGCCCAGAGCAGTTGAGAGCTTCCATTCGTTCATCCAAAAGTTACCTGCGGAAGGAACAGTGTAAGTCTGTGTGGCTAAATATCAATTCCCTTGGTGTGTTTCTTCTCGTATTTCATCAATAACAGATACATATTCTAATAAATACTTCTGTAGTGACACTTAACAATACACTTTACCATGAATAAGCGGAAACATGTCTGTAAGCTTTAAGCAGTTCTTTTGTTAGGGTTGGCTTGAATATTTGAATCTAAGTCCAGTACTGTAAAATGTAATGAGCATCTTGGATATATAATCTTGGGCTATTTTTTTGCTTAACTATAGCTGTTTTTTTCTAGTACTCCCAATTTAAATAATCAAACTGATATGGCTTGCATTTCCTAAGCAGAGAAGTTGGTGGATGACATGTGTTGATAGGAAGAGGCTAAAGCAGAAAATGCCTACTTTGATGGATTGAGATGCAGCTTGCAGATTTTCCTCATTTAGCTTCTGATAAAAGTCTTTCCAGGTTTTACAGGGCATTCTGAGTCTTGTTTCCCATTATTTTGTTTTGGTAGAGGGGCTATAACTTATTAATTGAGGAGCTGGAGTTTAATTTATTATGGGTAACTCTCTTAAAATCCCCTTTCATATACAGATGGGCTTTAGCACTTCGAAGTGACTGGTGGATAGAGTGATCTATTTATTTTTGTTACTGCTTGATAGAGAAGAATTTTTCCCCCGGGATGTAGTACTGCACAATTGACCTATTGCATTAAATAAATTCCCCACTTTCCTTTGGAGTAAGCAAGGCGGTCTATTCCCAGAGCAATTAGACATGTGTGCCCCTTCGCCTTGTTGATTCATACCACATTGATCCCCAGTCTGCAGAGCCACGATGGAATTCACCTCGCCGTTTTGCATGGGAATGAGGGGCTTTGGGCTGGGCGGGGGCGATACGATCCGTTTGAACTATCCCGGCCGTTCCCATTGCCCGGAGCTGCCTTGACACATCCATCTTCAGGAGCAGGCTTGGGAATCCTGGCCTGTGGTTGCTGTTTGATGGGTTGTAAAGGGCCGCTCTGTAAATAAGATGTAAAATGATAACCGTGGCCTGGGGACTTTGGATTTGACTGAAACATAAGTGTGGAATGGCACACGGTAGGCTCGGTCTATCCTCAGCGGGCAGGGATACAACACAGTCTCTTAAGCTAGCCCAGACTATTGCTTTCCAGGCAGCTTTTGCAGCCCCAGTGTGGGGTATCTAGGTTCATGTTTAGTCCTTTCACTTGGCACCTACAAATGTTGCAGAATTGGCCCCCTTGAAATGGGAATACCCCAAATCCTCCCCAGACAACTTTGTTGGGGCTCTCCTCTCCATTCCGGCTCTGTCCAAAACAGAGCAGCATTTGCTCGGTAACCAGACTGATTAAAGCATCTCTAATGCTAATTCTCAGCCCTGTTCCAGATTTCCTTTCTAGATTCTTACAAACTGCTCTTTGCAGGAGTTTATCTTGACATCATCTAAAGGCCTGATGTGAGCGCAGATGTTGTCGACAGGAACTCCCAAAGAATTGGCACTGACTCTGGTCTCGCACCTCTGGTCTCCTAACACACAGCAGTGCTTGAGCACTGGGAAGAACAGCCTGGCCTGCTCTCCTCAGCACACCTGACACCCCTCTTGTGGGGAGGAAAAATCCTCCAACAAACCCAAGAGAACCCTTAACTTTGTTCTCATCGTGTTTCTTTGTTTGCTTTATTCTAATTCCCTTTGACTTTCCCCCTTCTGACAAGCGTTTAGACTAAAGAATTACCCAATAGAGAGAAATCATCAACCTCGGCCTGTTCTGAACATGTTTAATGAACAACAGAAAATGAGAAGCAAGTAGCACCACTGCCAAGCCTTAATATAGGACATAAGTTTCGGAAAACACTATGAACTCATATGTATACAGCCTGAATCTTAACACTCAGGCTTTATTTTATGGGAAATTCTACCTCTACCACAGCTTTCTTAACAAGTGATGTCAGACAATGGGTTAAAAGTCAGGTTCATCCTCATTTTGCTTCAGATGTTGCCAATTTACTTCTAAAGTGAGAATGTGGTAAGCTTGGATCTTAAATTTGGTCTAGTTAACATGTATATAGATGCTCAGCCTGTTAAGTGAGGCTCCAGGCATGGGGACTTTAGGAAGAACTCCATAAAGTAAACTATTTATTCCGTGGCTTTGATCACAAAAGTGCTTTCTCTTGTAGCTTCAGATCTTGCTTATGCTATATAGCAGCTAAAGTTGAATTTTGTATATCATAAAGCTGTTACGACTTGACCGACATACCATGGTTATAAAAGGAAAAATATTCTGCCAGTAAATGCTGATTTTTTTTTTCTTTTTTTCATGAGGCTTGGGGATACTACCTATTCCAAAGCAGGCAATGATTTTGTTTTTTTTCCCCCTCTAAGTTTTAAACTTATACTTGTGAACAGAAAGTAAACTTGTCCTAAACGTGTTTCTGTGTATGTTCTGTGAAATGGGATCTTTTGTGCTCTGCTGCCTTAAGTGATCCTCTGCATGTTTAGCATCCAGATACCTTGAAGAGCTATTTCTTGGATGCAAGCGTTGGGGAAATCTTCCATAAAGAGTTATTGTTATAAAAGGTTGTGGATATTCCCAACAAAAGATGTTGAGTCTGAATGATGATTGCTTTAGACAAGGTCTCTAAATCTCTGCTCTTAGTGGTTTTGTTGTTGTTGAAAAGCAAGGTTTGGTTCCAAAATGGATGTCCTGCTCTCCAATCTCAAGTAGTCCAGGACAAATCCCACTGGAGTAGTGCTAAACTCTATCCAAGACATCTTCACTTCCAGCTGTGACTATTCCTGCTATAGTGTCTGATTTCTTGGGCAGAAGGATAGTAAAGCATGTAGACTTTAAATAATAAACAACTTCAATCCAAGCTGTGCACATTCAGTCTTTTCATTTATTATTTTTTTCCTGGTATCAAAACCCAGGATGGTGATCAAATTCTGCATTTTATTTCTGAGCTAACATAAGAGCCTACATCACTGGGACACTAGAAGGGCACCGGGTTGATTTTTGTCATGTTTTCCAAAAACAATTATTTACTGTATTTATAATAAAACAGAAGAGCTTGAAAGAAACTCAGGTCTTGCCCAGGGGCAGCTAGGTCTTCCTTCGGTGCATGTGTGGCCTCAAGCTTGTGTGTGCTTACTGTGAGCAGCTAATAGGACATCTGAGGGACAAATTAACTCCATTCCTCGTGTCTGTATCCTTTTGTTGTTATTAGAGGCACTTCAGTAAGAACCACAGCGCTGGAGCTACTAAATCAAGCTGCAGGAAGATGTGCCTCTGCACTGATAACACTGAGATGTTTTAAGCTGCAAGGGAAATGATTAATAGTAGTGCTGGAGTAGTGACATCAAATTATTTGGACATGTTTGTTTTGATCAGTGTATGAGGAAAAAGCTTAGTGACTTTCTGCAAAAAGGGTCCTAGTTTGAGATATCAAGTCAAGAACCTATTGGAACTGGGGAGGACTGTGCGCCGGGTCAACTTACAACACGGTCCTAGATACCAGTAGGAGGTTTTCCCCATTGCATTTGTGGTATATGAATGTGCCATGCTAAATTGTGACTTTTTGAAATGTGCTATCACTTGGATTATGGTTGGTATAGAGACAGTGGATAAATAAATCTGTACTTTGACAATTTACATCTCTGACTCCCAGAGTAACACATAAGCACATAAGATGTACTTGATGTGCAGGTAAACAGATTCTCCTCTTGGAATTGGAGTGGCACCACTCCAAGCACAATAGGTTTCTGAGGGGAGGATGCTTTGAGAAAGATCTTTAGTTTACTGCTTGTTTTCTTTTTTTATCTGTAGAGAATATACAATTTGGAGAATTGGTGGGGGGCGGAGGTGGTCTTAGAAACTGTGCCAATAAAAGACCTTGGTGATGTTGCTTTTGGAAGCCAGTCGGGGAACAATTCTGAATGTGTTTTGAAGGTCCTGTTTCTTCTAAAGAAGTCCTGGCAGACCAAGGTCAGGGTCTAAATGACCCAACAAGTCTGGCTGCAAAGGTAGGATTCAGCTCAGCTGGTTTTGGCTTGCTCATCTTGCCCTGTGCCTTGAGAGCTGCTGGTGGCCCGTGCACCTGGTCCAGGTGGTGCTGGTGTGGGATGGGGCGCAGGAGATGCCCTTGGAGGGAAGCGATAGCGGCCGTGGCATTGCTGCAGGAAGGCTCAGGGCCACCCAGCACTGCTTTTGTAACCAGAACACCTGGCATGAAATACTTGGAATTAAAGGGGAGATGGTCTGCCTGGAGAGCTAATCAACAGCAAGGGTTGCTCACTTGGTAGAAATCCAGGATTATTTCCTCCCTGCAAATGTGGCTTGGGTGCAAAGCTGGACAGGGAATGTGCCGATGCCTGTGAGGAGGCGGCGGAGCCCTCCGGCAGCACCGTGTCCTGTGGGATGTGGATGGAGGACAGGAGTGTGTGTGCGTGTGTGTGTGATGTTGTGTTTTTTTGTTTTGTTTTTTTTTTTCCTTCTGTTGTTGCCCAAGCCTTGTTCTGCAGCTGTTGAGCAGAGCAAGGAGGAGGCTGCCACAGAAAGGAGGCAGCGTGCATTGGCTTCCCAATGGATTCAGGATTGCATCTCCTGGTGGCCCCATCCAGCTCTACGTGGGGCTTCGCCAGCAAGATCTAGTGGTCTGAGATCATCCAGGTTTGGAGCTTGCTGCAGGTGGGGACTGAGGTGGGTTACAATGGTCTGTTGTAACTTGGAATTCATGGACAAAGTCCTGAGTTGTCATCTCTGCTGGCCAAGTGCCCACTGCAAAGGTTTCCAGTTCAGCCTCCCAGTAGATCTTAACTATAATATTGCCTGCAAGGTTAACGTGATGCTGCTGCACAGTGCTGCTTTAGGCTGAGTTTTGGATAATGTACGTGTGTGTCTAGAGATGCATGCAACTCTTGTGTATGTATATAAAATATTCACACATGTATGCAATATTTTTCATGTATATATGTATAAAGCATAAGTATCCTATCATACATATTTATGTACATCCCTTACTGGATACTTTTCACTCACGCATCACTCACATGATGCCAGCCCATGTTTGAGACCGTAAATTCCAGAACATGCCAGATGTTGCTTAAAAACCCTCCCAAACAACATTGGGTGGCCTCAACTCTGATGTCCTTCTGCTTTAATGAAGTTGTGCGGGGCTTTGTGAGATACTATGTGCGTAGTTTACCAAGAGGTCCTTCCAAACCTTTTTTTCTTTTTCCTTCTTTTTCTTGCTTGTGTGTGTGTGTGTGTTTGGGTTTTTTAATAATTTTTTTTCTCCTCTCTCAATCTTACCACAAAGCGGGCTGACTTGTGTTTGCTCTGTGGTTTTTGCAAATAGACTCAGAGCCTGGAGTCCAGAAAACAGCAGTGCTGAAGCCCTTAGCACTACAAGCGTGTCCCTGCTCGATTAGGCCGTGGAGCCCCGAAGGCTCTGGAAGGAGCGGGAGCCATGAGTTGAGCAGCAGCATCTGGTTTTCAGCTTACTCCTACCTGCCTCTGGAGCTGGGCTTGTGGAGGCCCCGGGCAATCGGCCCGAGGCCATGTGGGGACTCGGGGCCTTAATTTAGTTTTCCAGTAATAAGAACCTCCCCCGCTCCAGGCTGCGGCCCTGGTAGTCATTGCTGAAGCTGTATGGCTTTATTAAATTGCACATCTGACCTTCACCTTACGCTAATAACTCCCATATTTTTGGAAATGTCCAGAGATGAATCCAGCTGAATTTAAATGCTGGAATATTGCGGTTCTAATTATTACATTTGAACTCCTCTGAGCAGAGAGTATTCACGTGGTATATGAAATATCCCTGCTGGAGAGCCAAGACGTGACCTGTTCTTTTCCTGCTCCCTGTCCAGCACGTTGTGTCTCAGCAGCATTGCTTGGATGCCAAGCTGCATGGCTGGTTGGGAGGCCCTGTCTCCACATGGAGATGTCTGTGTTGGTGCTGGAGGAGGCTTCCTGAGCTGGTGTGTGCCAGCCCTGCCGCTTATCCTGGCAAACCCAACTTGGAGCAGTTCTCTGGGGGATGCTCGAGCTGTTCTGCAGTTGCATGCTGCTTTTGTTATACCTTATAATGCTTTTGGGGGTGGTAGAGGAAAAGAGAAGAAGCAGCAAATCCCCAACTAAAATTAGTTGTTTGAGAATCTACATTTAGTTCTCATTTGCTTGCAAGTGAGGCAGTTTTTGACTGGGGGGAGGTTTTATTGCAGGGAATGCGCTTTCTTCCCTCCCTCCCTTGCTTTCATACCTAAGCTAACACAGCACCATGGTCATCTTGTTTTATTTGCTCAATAAATAATAGTCATTATTAAATTACAGCTTAGGGCATGTGAGTTGTTTATGTGGCAGGGAGTAGTCTTCCAAAGTGGGATATATTTTTTAAAAATTTCTAGTCTTTCCTTTGCACTTAATTTTTATTTTTGCTGGAGTCCCAGCTCCATGCGTGGCTCATGGTAACATCAGCAGCAGTGGCCGTCCTGACCCACAGCTCCTCCCCAGCAACAAGCAGGAGGCCAAGGTGCTCATAAACACTGCAGCTACAGCTCTGTTGAACAGTAAAAACATATAGATAACTGCTTCCAATGGAGCTGGCATCCTACCAGTCACCTGGAGGCCAAGTACTTGGTTCCTGCTGCCAGTCCCCAATTCTTTGCCCGCTGCTGGCTGTGCCCGGTGGGAACAGGCCCTGTCACATCTTTGTTTGGAAGGTCTGGGAAAGTCGTATGTCTGTCTGGCCACGATGTTAATAGCTGGGCTGCTGGAGTAGTGTAAAGCTGAAGTGTGATAAATGTGTTTAATCCCATCCTAAATCCTGCCTTGCCTCCAGTTTGTGCTACCCAGGGTGGTTGTGACGGTTCCTGGCCATCACCGCAGCAGAGGGCCGTGACGAGCCGACTTGCGGCCTAGGCTGATCAAACCGTCCCCAGGTGCGTTGCTACGGTGCGCCCATTCGGGTATCAGGGGCATCCCTGGTTTCTTGTAAATGACTTTCCACGTGCGTCTTGATATTAAGTCCTGAGCAGATATAGAGGTTTGTAGACATGTCTCAAAAGGAGAAGTAAAATACTTTTTCCCTGTCCCCAAATAATAAAAAAGAAGCCCTTGTGTCTGGGGCTGACTGGAGCAGAACCAGAGCTTCAGCATTCAGCAATCTAAGTTTCGTTGTTTAACATGAAATGCTGAGGTCCTTTATGGGCTGAGCATAGCAAATCCAACCTGGCATGTGCAAGCAGGTCACCAGGGTTGTCCTTCCTCAACCAGGTGGTTTTGGTGTATTGGAAATGGGAACTTGTGTGTTGGGAAGCAGCTGGAGGAATTAGCCCTCTGAAGCAGCAAGTTTGGAGTCGCTCTGGTTTTGCAAGTGGAGGGACTTGCTTTCTCCTCACCTTAGCAGCTCCCCTCATCTCTAGTTTGAAAAGGGAGAGGGGAAAAAAAAAAAAAAAAAAAAAAGCATGATTTAAAGCTTAGTTTGGGTTCTGTTCTGAATATGCCCGCCCTTTGCTTTGAAGACCCAAAATCTGCTTTCTTTGCAGAGGACGCTGGGGTGCTGCATCTACTAAACAAGCAAGCATGTTAATAAATGCTGTATTTAGTCTGTCTTTAAACCATGGGCTGTTTTGTTTTAGCTTTTCCTGCATCTTGGATATCCATACACTGCACCATGGTGGGTCTCTTCCCATTTAAAAGCTTTGCTGGTTTCTCTGAGAGAAAAGATGGATATTTGCCTTTTTTTCCATCATTATTAAGTTTAAATAAATATGGCCAACTTAGCCTGTCAAGTACCCAATGAAAAAATAATAATGCTTAAGCAATAGCAACCAGAATTGATATTAGAGGGAGAAGTGAAGGTGTTACTTCCTGAGAAAGATGAGCTGTGGGCTCTGTACGGAGTCCCTGGTGGGGTCAAACCCTCAAGGCTGCTAAAATACCCACAAATGCAGGGAAAAAACAGCCTCCCCCTTGTGAGTGGAGGGGAGACAGTGATGTGTGCTGAGCAGCCCGGGTAAAGCGGGGCCCTGGGCAGAGAGCTGGGCACAACGACCCCAGTCTGTGCCGAGTGCTGAAGAGCAGCCACTAAACGGAGAAGCATGAAGGATGCTTGGGTTGATTTGGGACTTATTAGTCTTTAGGAAAAGTGGAAGAGCAGTGTTGACAGCAAATAAAATTCCCAAATTATTGTTCTAAGACTCTTTTTTTCTCTCTGTGCAGTTTTATTGGAAGCTTTGAGGTTTGGAAACTTTTCCTCCTTCAATATGGTAGCAGGAGGTCACAGGAACTTCTGTGCACAAGTGGCTGTGGGTGGATCCCTGCTGATGAGGGTTTGTTCCCAGGAGCTTCACACTCCTGAGCTCGCTTGGCCCGGGACAAAAGTTTGATCTTGGATTGACAAGTCTTGGCAGGTCATTTGTGCACATACGTGTGAGTCCTGACAGCCAGTTTGGGCACCACGGCTGTCTCTGACCAAGAGGGAATTTCTTGGGTTTTCCTTTAGCGGCAGTTGGCCAACCTCATTCTTTAGAAGCCATCTTTTGGGATTTGCTATTGCTGCAAGGGAGTTTTTTCTCTGTTTTGCTGCAAGGGAGCATTCTCTGTTTAAGCAATCTGTTCTATAATGCCTAAAACAAGATATACTAAAGTAGACCTAACTCATATAGATGTAATCCTAACCTAAGGCTAGACAACCTCATCTGGAAATGAGGGTTCAAGTAATGAGTCTGGCAAAAGAGGGAACATGTTAAGTTTTGCATTGAGAGCTATTGCTTGTGCTATGAATCATCTGTTTTCCTGGTTAGTTCTTGGAAGGGAGCCTTTTATTTTGTTGTGTTTTTCATGATTTCAGCTACTACTAATATGCTTCTCCCATACCCCCTTGTTTCTCCTGGTACTTTGCAAGCAACATCAGCTTGCTAAGGAGTCCACTTCTAAGAGGGCGATTCCCTTGGATCGCAAGGAATGTTTTGGGTTACTTGGGTAGTAACTGTCTGTTAGCATAGACACATGACCAAATTCTTCTCTTGCTTTTATGTAGGAAGCAAAAGAAATTCTCCAGATTTGCCTGGTCCCAAGATAGAGAAACAACCAAAGGTTAGGAGCTGGGTTAAGCAAAGTGTCAAGTAAAGGCAATCTGGTTTATGGTGTTGTTTGAACTTTCAAAATATATTTTTCTTTGGGAGCAAAAGACTGGGCAGAGCCGGCAGTGGAAACCCCAGAGGAAAGCGTCATTCTGCAGTGGCTTCCTCCCCTCTGGCCTCTTGCCCATGCAGTCTGCAATGGCCTGTTTTTGTCTTCGAGACAACTGGGCATCACTTTGACATCAATCAGCACCAAACCTTGTCAGGATAGTGACAGGCGAGTGGGCTGGTGCTTGCTTCCTCCTTTGGAAGCTTTAGGAGGTGGCTTAGTGCTCTAAATGCCTAGAAATGTGTTCCCTGGGAAGCCAGGGCAGGAGCCAAAATACCTTTCTAAGGTCAATGCTGGTGTCAGAGGGAGGACTCAAGTTAAGCATCATATAGACACTTTTAAGAAGCCTCCATGACTTCAAAGTCATCTCTGCCTCCCTGCGGTGGTCCTGGCTGGCTGCCGGGAAGCAATCTGGAGGGAATACCTTGGATATACCAATATCATCACGTGTAGTTTGCAGTGAAAGGCAAAACATTGATCTTCGGTCCTTCACTCTTGTGCTGGGCACAGCCCACTCCCTGCCTGTGCAGGGGCCACTCGCTCCAGCAAGATATTCACTGTTTTATTATCATCATTTGAACAGTGGCAGCTATTTGAATTCCCTGCCCGGCAGTGGGGAGAACAGAACCAGCTCTGACCAGCAGTACTGTGGGTGTTAGGAGCCGTAAAACCAGGCCTGTTGTTCCCGGGGTTGATTTAGTGCTGCTGTTGTTTACGACTGTAGCGACAACAGGACTGCTTGTGGAGGGTGGTTATTTTAGACTGACATTTTTGTGGGGGTAAACTGCCTTTGTTCCTGCTGCCCCCACTCTGGATGCTTGCTGGGGGTGTAATTCCAACAGCTGGGATGCCACGGCGTGACAACGCTGTGAAAGGGCCTACGCTTATTTTGCACCTCCGCTTATTTTGCACCTACTTGGGTAGCTGAAAGTGCCTGTGCTTGGCTCTTCTGTGACACCTAAGCATGTGCTGAGCAACTTGGGGAAAATCAACTTGAAATAAACTGAGGGAAAAAGGATAGGATGGGAAAAATCAAGCTGTCCTTGAAGTTGCCTGCTGCTGGGCTTGTTTTATGAGCAATACATGTATCTGATGGGATTTCTTGCAAAAATATCACTTGCTGACTGCACTTGCACAGCTTTCCAAGAATTGCCTTTTTGGCAGACTCAGTCATTCAGATTCTAGCTTCCAGAAGTATGGGCTTTTTTCTTGCTGAGACTTTAGTCTAGTTCTATTTGTCCCTGAAAAGGGGGGAAAATATAGCCTCTTTTGGCAGTAGACTCTGTATTTAGTGCTTCCCTGCAGTGTGGTTTTTGTGTTTTTTTTTTTTTTTTTTTTTTTTTTTTTTTTGGCGGGGGGGGAACCAGCAAATTTTGGGGGCAAACAGCTCCAGACAGTTAAATGTCCGACAGCTCTCCTGGGCAAATCAAGGAGCAGCGAGGCCATGTGAAAGGGAAAATCAGTTGTCTCCTCATTCCCTGTTGCAGCAGGTCCATGGAACCTGCCCCAGCAGCAGTGACCATGGAAGTCTTCCCTTTCCTTCTGAAGGTGGTGGGATGACTCTGGGCTCAGCCAGGGTCTGGAAAGTGCTACTATTTTAACCCAGGTTGCCTGAAAATTTGTGTTCTCTGCCCCACATGGGTGCATCCAGAGGTGGCTGTGGTAGTGCAGAGGTCTGAAAACTGCTTCCCTTGGGCTTGATTCTTCTCTGTGGGCATTAAGGATCTGCCATGTTTTGCTTTCTCTAAGCTAGAACATAATTGTATTATTGCTTTTCTTGAACAAACTTCTCCCTAAACTCTAAAACTGATTTAATCGAGCAGTGTTTCAGTAGCCTGATGGATGAGCAGCACAACTCAGTAGGGTTTTTCCTTTCTTCTTGCCAGAAACTGTGTTATGAGTTCAGATCTATCTTAAATATGCCATTTTTAGTTGTGCCAGTGTGATAGAAATCACTTCAAGATTGATGGTGAATCTTGCTCCCACTGTAAGTATCAGAAGCAGATAGCATTTTACCTACAGTGTAAACAAAAGGATGGTCATCAGGAGTAATTAGATTTTTATGGGTTTATAAGCTGACTCATGCCCCCTGGAACTTTGCACAGCGACCTAGAGAGACGCCAAGATTTAGAGAAGCATGACTGTTCCCTGGCTTGTAAAAATACCAATTTGGATGTACAGCTGTTGTGTATTCACTAATAATAATAGTAAGACAAAATGTTGTAACCTTTTGCTCATCTCTTCTTCCAGCAAACTTTCCACGGGATTGAGTAAGAGCTTCAGGATGTAGTTTGTGGATACTGGCTGCTAATGCTAGACTGAAAAGCCAGCAGTAAAAACAGTCAATCCCTAATGTTCCTTAAGTGCTGGGAGATGCCAAAGATAGCAGGCTGCTGAGCGGGCAGCGGATCCCAGGCCAGGCTTTGAAGTGCTGAAGGACATCAAGCAGAGGAGCAGGTCTTGGCCTCTCAGAGGGTCTGAGACCAGGCAGGGCCTTGCTGTGGAGCAGGAAGCCACTGTGCAGATCCTGAAGCAGCTGGAGAGAAGTTCCCTTTGGGACTCAACAGGTCAATAACTCCCAAGTATGTCGTGCAAGCGTCTGCATCCATCGGGCATGTGCAGCTTCCCACGGCCGCTTGTTGACACAGAGCGTACGGGGCTGGATGTTTTTGTTCTTTCTTCTGATCTCTGTGAATCTGTTAATTTCCAAAACTTTGCAATAGGAAGAACCAAAAAAAAAAAAGTTTTCTCCAGAAAGAGACTCACAGGTGGAAATAATCTGTTATCAGCATGTTGTTCTGGCTCATTCCAGGTCCAAAGTTGGGTTTTGGCATCCCAGAGTCTCCATGGTGAGCTTGCAGGGTGGCATCGGGGCATGATTGTGTCCCTTCTCCATAGCACTGCCAGTGAGACCCTGTCCCCATAGGATCTACAGCCTCTGCACTTGTGTCTTGCTGTGACACCTCCCTGCCAGGGTGGACTTGCCTGGGTAAAGTTATTCCCATATCCCGGGGAACAAAGCTGGTTTTGGAAGGATGTGCAGAGCTGGGTGTGTAGCTTTGACCCCCATTGTGGACTATGGGCTGTAAAGGTTGGATTCTTGATCGTCCACCCAGCTGCTGGAATGGAGCATGGTGGCCAAGCAGCCCAGAGCCTGTAGCTCTACTGCTTATCACTTATCACTGCTTAGCACTTTAATGGGGTGAAGCACCTGATAAGAGGGTTGGGACAGGAAATGGACTTAACTAGTTGGGAAAAAGAAGAAAAAATGGATGAGAGAATTGCTAACACTTGTACACTTCTAAAGTGTGTACTTCTGGGATCATCTAATTGGAGCCAGGAACTGGGGCCAAATCTGCAGTCACTCCCTCATCCTTTGCTGCATCCTGGCCTGTTCAGGGTGGTTGGGGGCCACGGGACCACTTCAGAGCTTGCTTTTGACCCCAGGAGGGGCTGCGGTGCTATTCTGTAAGGATGCGGTATCTGTTGTGCATTTGTCTATGGCAAGAGTTACAATCCCCGCGGGAATCGCGGGATGATGTGTAGATGGTGCCAGATGAGGAAAAGCACCGTTTGGCACAGCCCAGATGGAGCGGCGCTCCGCGCGCTGCGCTGTCGCTCGGGGATGATTTACCGCTGTCGGGATGTCGTCTGCCCCCGGCTCGAGGGCTTGGACGAAGCCGAGCCGCTCAAACACGCTGCGGGCATTGGCAACGCTCTGGGGAAAACAAACGCCTGCGTTTCCCTTTTGTCCCAAGCTTTTATTTCAACCGAAAGCAGAAGCATTAGAGTTGTTTCTTCCCCCTTCTGATGTCAATGTCTGGATTTTGAGCTTGGATGGCAGAAAAAGTTCTGTTTCATAGGACAGAGTTTTCATGTTTCAGTGCATTCCTGTTAATGTGGGGCTTTAGTCTCCATCCCTTTGTGGCCAGATGTTTCTGCTCATTAATGTTGTTACCTTCCTTTTTCTTCTAGCTATGGGAGATGATTTAGTTTTCCGTCTTTTTGTCTGTTTTGCAAAATGGAAAAAATAACCGTGGGCAAACTGTAGCGTTCAGCACTTATTTGCTGGAGCAAAGTGTGTGGTTCTAAGAAGTTGCTGGTGGTGCCATCTGCTCCCCTTTGCGTGATGCAGAAACAGCGTCAGATGCAAGTCACGCTGCAAGACCTGGCTTCTGCTCCTTGGAGTGAGATGATTCTGAGCTTAATTTAAGACAATTCAGAAAATCAGTTTGCTGCTCGGTTTTGGTCCAGGGGAGCTAAAGCCAAGTGAATAAAGCAAAGCCGACTTTGCATGCTGTCCTTGGCACTGTATCAAAGTTTATATAGCGATGTGAAAGTTTTAAACTGTGAAAGGAGTAATCGTCTGCTCTAATCGCCATTTAGTGGGAAGGCTTATTAAAGCGCTGATACATTATCTTGAACTGCTGAGTACTGTTCCTTCCATTTACAAGAACTTGAACTTTCCATAGCTGCTTTGATAAACTTTTCAACGGGGTTCAAAACAGGCGATCCCATTACGCCATGCGTTAAAAATCTATTTGTCTTCTATTAATGAGTTACTGGACACGCATAAAATAAAACTATCTGTTCCTTTTTACGTTGTTTAAATTGCTACTGTCAGGTACTTAAGCTCCAAATGATTGTGTGTGTTTAAGGAAACAAATATGTTAATGTTTCGGGTTATTTTAAAATGTCTGTATGGTGGTTCTTCGAATGATTTATTTTGTGTTCATGATCCAAGCCTGGAAGTGCGCTTAAAGGTTCAGGGAGAAGGAACTGTGCTTAAAAAGTAGAGTATTTCTCATTATTACCCCAAATGAGTACCCCAAGAGAACAGAGTATGGTAGAGAAAATAGAATATCTTATTGTTATCTTTATCAAGATTATTTTAAAACTAGTATTTTTAAAGTGACAAAATCTGTTTAATGATGTCATCCATCACATGGAAAGCCCACATAGTTATCCTGATAGTTATCCCACTATGATGGGCAAGATGGGCAACTTGTAACATCATGCAACTTGGATTTTTCCAGGATACTATAGACACGTTTTCCAAACAGCAGCTGGGATTCTGGTTTGATAGTCATCACTGATATCAAAGAATAATCCAGAAGGAGCACCGAGCTTTAGGAAGCTCTTACACAAGAACATTCCCTAACCAGAAGGGGCTGAAGGTACAAAAAGTCCCGTTTAGCTAAACCTAGGAGAGAGCAAGCTGCTCCTATGGAGAGATCTAGCAAGAAGATGGCCGTTGGGTGGTGCCATCTTTCCATATGGCTTGTGGGGAGGACATGTTGCTGGCATCACACGGTGATGCGTCCTGGTTGACGGGCTGGTGCAACCGCGGTTGGAGAGCGACTCAAGGGCTGGCGTCAATAATGTTTAAATCAGTCATCCAGCAAGAGCCGTCCTTGAGGAGACAGCCAGTTCCTGTGCTGAAGCAGGAACACATGTGAAGTGCAATTACCAAGAGGGATTGGGTTTTTATAGCTGCTGATACAGTTCTGCTAATGGTGATGATGGACTATCAAGCATGTCCCAGCATGTTCCATATAGGGAGCTTCTCAATTCAGCTTTTTCAACATTAGTCAAAATTGCTCAAGGAAGGTGGAAACAGCCTAGGAATGATTGATCCACTGAGACTGATTCCCAGCAAATTATCACACTTATTTTGTCCTATTCGTACACCAGTAGAGCTTCATCTCCAAACACTTTTTTCTTCTCTTTTTTTTTTTTTTTTTTTTTGTCGTTTACACTCTTTAGGCCGAAAACTATTCCAGATCTTCCGCTGGCCACAAAACTGCTGATGTTCGACATCAGTTTATTCACGGTCAGTTTATTATTATTATGCCAACAGTGTCCTGTAGCTTAAACAGTTTCTAAATAAAAGCCAAAACTGGGCGCATTTCCATCCTGTTGTGTTTGTAGATGGCAATCTATCCCATATGTTGTGTCTCGGCTAAACACGACAGGCTCCTTGAGTCCCTTGATGAAGGTTGTAGTTGCAGTGTGAGTAATGGTTGTGCAAGGGGGGTGATGGCAATGTGGGGACCAAAATGGGGCAGGTGCTGAGAGGAGACCTTGGATGTGGAGTGGGATGGACCCGGGAGCTTGACTGTTTTGGCAGCAACACTGAGCTTCCTTCTAGAGCTTGATTTCTGGAGTTTTACTGTGTTTTCTGATGGCAATTTAAAAAACGTGTGTGCAAAGGACGTGCGAGTGCTCTGCAATGGAGCAGAGAGGCCCCTTTCAAAACAGGGTGGGCAGGAGTATGTTCATGCCACGTCTAACGCTGGGGAAGGTGCCCAAGGGTCGCTTGATCCGCGAGCCCGAAGGCAGTGGTTGCGCTCGTGTTGATTCCTAGCGAGCAGGAGTGAAATCAGATGTGTTCTCTTAACTCAGAATATTCCACATCATTCTGCATATGATATTCAGCATTCTCTTGCATTTGAATAACTCCATATTTTTGAAGTATTTCTGTTTTTACTCGCTGAGCAAATCCTTCAGCCTTTTTAAGGGGAGGCGAAAGATGTTTGTTGTAAGGATTGTTTGCTGGAGCCACTCGGTTGTGGTCATGGGGGATTGAAGGATGCAAAAATAAGGTGAGAAGCAGCCTGTAACTGGGGTGTCTCTGTGTAGAAGGATCCAAGAGCATTGGGGTGACATTGGGTGGTGTATCCAAAGATGCCTCCAGATCGCAAATGGGAGCAGCCCAGCGAAGCTGAGCACAGCACACACCATGGGTTACAGAGCTTGTTTCTGTTGCAGCAATGGAAATGCTTCTTATGTAGTAATTTTTTTGAACCATGTGACTGAAAAACACCCCACCCTGGAAAAAAACAGCTGTGTAAATATTACGGTCCATTTTTTTCCCTCCCGCTTTGTTGTTCTTTTTCCCACCCCCCCTTTGCAGGAGCAGATTCCCTTGCCCTTATGAAGGGCCCTCCGGTTGGAGGGCTCCTCCGGGTCGGGCTCCAGGGATCCCGCGGCTCCCGGGCGGCGTCGAGGCCGGCAGGCCCCGGGAGCGAGCGATCCCCGGCATTTCCTCGCTGGATAACCAGATGTCACGCGCAGCCGCCGGGATGCGGCCGGCTGGATCCCGGCTCCGCCGGGCGCGGGCTCGGGAAGGAGCCCGGACATGTGGTGCTCGTCTCGTCTATTTTGGTGCTGCCCGTATTGGTACCCGCTTCTTCAGTCTCAAGCGTTTCGCAGGAAACACGTGTGGCTTTTTCTGAACCAAGATTAGCAGAAAAATTTTGTTTTCCTGTTGTTGCAAGGCTGTTACTTTAGTTCTGCATGTTCTAGTGAACTCTACGCATTAAAATTTTATCTTCAGTTACTGCTGTAAAAGGGCAGAGAGGAAAGGACCATTCAGAAAGTGAGTGCTTGGGAGATGCTACTGAAATGCAGTGTTCTAAATCTGGGCTGACCTAATATAGAGGGGAGGGAAAAAAGCAAAACTTGTATCCAGGTGTGGTGGAGGGCTCTGTAAATGGGCTGAAGGAAACGGGTGCAGGTCTGGCATGACCCTTCCCACTTTATTCCAGCAGCATCGGGCACAATGAGACGAGTGCGGTGCCCAGTGCCCTCGGGCTGCTCTTAGCAGCTTGTGTGTCCTCGGTGGTGGCCGGTGGCCACCTGGTGCACGGGGAGGTGCCCCTGGACGGGCGCTAGGGCAGCTCCCGTACTCCCTGCACTCAATTTCTCCCCACTACCTTTTCACATCCCTCACACTGATGAGAGGCAAACGAGCCTCCAGCCTTGGGTCTAAGGAGGGTTCTGTGCTTAAAAGGTGCTTTTTGGGCTCTGCTGATGGGCTTTCCTCAAAAGTGAGTTTGCATGCTCCACGCTCAAATTTTGTTCAAATTTTCTTCCTTTTTCTTTCTTTTTTATTTGTAATGATCATAAGGGGTCTAAAGAGCCTATGGAGATAACAGGGAAAACTGTTTTACATGTAATTTGGGTCCTGCCCCCAGACATGTTAGTGCTTGCAAAGCTCCAGGTTGGAGTGAGGTACCCGGCACTGACGTGGCCGCTCCTCGTGCCGCGTTGCTGGCTGAGGGTTTTACCGAGTAATTTAATTAAGGTAAGTCGACGCTCTCGCAGGAAGACTCTCATAATCGCAAATGCGAAAGAGGCCGTGACCGCCACCATTCCCCAAGCGTAATTTAGCAGAAAGACTCATGTTCCCTAAGCCAATGTGATCCGCATCAGCAAGCGATTCGGAAAGACTGTTTTAGCTTAGCTAGCCCAAATTAATGTCAGTCTGGTTAGTGCCTGATAATAAACATGCTTCTGATTTCTGAAGTCACTACTGTATAATCTGATTACAGGCGATGCAGCTGGCCGGGAGCCAGCCGCCCTTCCCGCCGCATCCTCCTTCCCGAGGAGCGGAGCTGCCGCGCGCTCCCGGAGTCTGCTCGGAGCCCGGGGTGACCTGGTGGCATTAGTGTCACTGCGCAGCTGCAAGCCGGAGCTGATGGCCCTTTCTAGGTGGGCCACATTAAAGGTGAAAGCGTTTCCAATCGTGCTCGAGTTGGACGGCTGCCTGATGCTTCTCAGAATGGAAAATTTTGCCCCAAAACTAGCTGTTAATAGAGCTTTTTTTCCCCCATATCAAGTCCCAGAGCTTGAGATAAATGAGGTGCCGCTCGCCGATGGCCTCTCCAGCAGCGCCTGCTCCTGCAGCCGGGGCTGTCGCGGCCTGAGCTCGGCCAGATGCCGCCGCTCGGAATAAAGCGCAATTACCGCGATGTGGAAAGGCGCCGTGATGAGCGGCGGGAGAGCCGTGGGCAGCCTCCCCGGAATGTACTTAGCGGGGCGCTGGCGTTCCTCTTGCAGCGTGTGATAAGCACATATTAGTTTTATCTCCATCTCCCTCCCTTTTTTTTTTTCTTCCCTTTAAAGAAGACAACTTGGAAAACTCTTTTTTTTTTTTTTTCTCCCTCTCTCTCTGCTTTTCAAGGAAATTGTGGAAAGTGGTTGGATACCACGAGAATGGTTTCCTGGGCGAGTCAGATGCTAAGGAGCATCTCTCCAAATACAACTTATTTCTTGCCAGCTGCATTGCTTTTAGTACTTAAAAATCTTCAAAGCCTATCAAAGTGGATACCCGTTGCTGTTACATGCATGGCTTTGTCCAAGAGGTTGCTCCCCGGATGCTCCATGTGTAGCGGGTCTGGCTCCGATATATCTAGAGCTGCTGGCGTGAAGACTGATGTTGGAAATAGGAAACAATGTCTGCTCGAGTAGAAAAACTAGAAATATCTTCACCTGAAGTAGCCATGGATGAGTAAAGACATTTGGAAGGCAGGGGGAAAAAAGCCAGTTAAAACTAGCTAGTAAAATCAGCGAGTCACGGGTGCTCGCTGCTGGTCCAAGCCTGAAGAATTTGCAGCTAGTGATCAAAGTTTCCCTGCAAAATAAATAGGCACCTTGCGGGGGCAGTGGAAAAACCTTGGAAAGGAGCAGAACGAGCCAGGACTGTTTCCACATGCTCTGTAGGGCTCCCTTTACCCGCGCGCTCGTACCTTCCTCAACCTGTGTCGTCGCTCGTGTGTGCGTGTCTGGGGACAAATTCAGTATCTCCGTTATAAATTATAATGGCAGCTAATGTAAACCAGTCCCAGGCTTGGTTTACATAATGCTTAGAGTCATTACGCTAAAATAGATTAAATTTTTATATTCCATCTGAAAAGGATTAGGAGTAGATGATTGACATGTAGGATGGCGGGGGGGAAAAGTGGAGATAGGGAAATAATATAGATTTTTTGAAGAACTGGCTCTAGAATTGTGTCTATACTTAATGAGTTGCTAAGAAAAGAATCTGGAAGCTTCAGGGAAAATTAAGAGGGGATGGGAAATGTGGTACCTCATTTCATAGTGAGATTCATCCCCTATATTTTCCAAATGTTTTAAGTATTCTCTAAAATGCTCCTTATATTGAACTACAGAAAGGATGTTCTGGTATTCTTATAATGTAGGCAAAATTAAGGACTCTACTGCCATCGGAGAGCAGCATTTTACATCCATGTTTGCACAACGCAGAACTCTGTACCAAGGGTGTAGATTGTTGAAATATTGGCTATTATTGACAGGACGACAAAATTGATGGAAAGGATCTGCTTTCCCTCTCCGCTTCCCTGCTTGAGAGATAGAAGCAGTGAAAACAACTTGCCGAAGCCTTTAAAGTTTTCACAGCAATTTGTTTGGGTTTCCAGTATCTGATTGTCGAATGGAGGAGAAACAGACCCTTGGGAAGGCCCTTTGCTTTGAGAGGGGGCACGCAGGGTTTCCGTCAGTTCTTACAGTGGAAATAGCTGCTTTGCAAGGAGGAAAAGGAGATGTTAGAACAGTTCCCCCACTTCATTGCCTTGTTTTTTATGTATTTTGTGAAGCTTTTTCAGATTCCAACTTCGGCTTTTATTGGGAGTGTAAATCACTGCATTTTTTTGGGGTTTCTTGTTTTCTTTTTTGCTTTTTTTTGTCTCTATAAATATATATCCTTGCCAAAGCAGACAGAAAGTTTCAAGGCTAATAAAGGCAGAGGAGATGCAGGTTAGGTTCTCTTTTTTTTCTGGAGCCATGAATGTTTTTGGTTTATTTGTTGCTCTTGAATTTGAACTTACTTTTCAATAAAACTGGAGAGGAAATGCTATTATTCTCCCACAAAATTGTGCCAGGAAATGAAATTGCTGTGATTTGGTTTCATCTTGGAAGCAGGGGCTGCAGCACTTATGGAAGGTTTTCAGTTGTGATCTCTGCACTCGGCAGAAGTCCCATAGGGTTCTTGAAATGCGGAGGTAGGACCCCAAGTACCAGTGTGTGCCGGAGCTCCCACCTCTCCTGGGTCTTTGGGTGCCCGTGTTGGGGTCTTTGGGTGCCACATCAGTCCCTGCTTTCCTACTGGGTCTCAGTGAGATGTCAGGATTCATCTCTTGTTCCTTAGTCATTGTAACATGGAAGATGACAGGAAAAGTAAGGAAGCAGCTATTAAGCCCCCTGAATTTTTCCAGCACCATTCTGTTGGGCATGTGGTTCCTCGCTCATGGTTGGAAAACACTTTAGCAGCAGTTGCTTTAGAAATCTGCGTGCTGGGGACAAAACTGCTGGAGGCTACAGGCTCAGGCTGCAATCAAGTATATAACATCTTGCACCAAAATACGCCTGTGTATGTGGTGTGTTTGTATATGTAACTTTTTTTTTCTTTTAAATCAAAGCTTACTTGCTTTTTTCTGGTTTTTCTTTCATTTCCTTCCCAGCACGCCGAGTCTGTGCAGCATTTCCCTGAGATTTGGCTGTGCGGGATCAGCTTGGAAGCTGGCAGAGCTTGTAGAGGATTCCCAGCCTGCTGGAACAGGGTCCATGTACTGGGCATCACTGTCTCGCAGCCCTGCTTTTTCTCCCTATTCTGCACGTTTACAAAAAGCAGAATTGCTGCTGCTGAATTTGGGTTGAAAGCAATGGAGATGACCCCAGCTCCTGCGCCCGGCCTCTCATGTCCTTGCTCCATCTCTGTTGCTCACCCCCATAACCAAGTTGCAAGCAGTTTCTCTCCTGATTAATGGTGAGCAGGGACTTCTCTGCTTAGGTACAGCACAAAACCCCAGAGCATTCGGCTCTTATTTTGCAAATATTTGACTGTAGTGATTTTTGAGGGAATCAAGGCATCTTAGTTATCTCCCCAGCTTTCCCTGGCCCATGCGAAGCTGGGGAGCAGGAGACCTCCCTGCTGCGGTTAATCCTGGAGCGAGACCACCCTTCCTCTTTTGTTTAAAGCTCCCGAGGTGGTAGATAAATAGAGCTGGGCATCTGCAGCTCCTCACCGGGGCCGGGCAGGAGGCGGCGCAAGGGGAGCCGAGACCCGCGGGCCTGTCCCGCTGTGCCCGTGTCTGCCCAGCAGCTTGGTCCGTTCTCAGGAAAATCTGCTTTTCTGCGTATTTTGAATAAAGAGGCAGGGTGAAGGGGGTGGAATGAAGGGAGGCTGCATCAGCTCCCTGTCTGGCATAGTTTGCATTAAAAAGAGCTGTAAAACTCTCTTGCCACGACAGGGTCCTTGCCCTGTGTCTGTCTGGGGCCAGGTACGCCGAGGCTCTGTGCTAGCTCTGCCTGTCATATTGACTGGAGTCGATCAGTTTGACTTATTTATGTTTCCAGCCGCTCCTGGAGCGGCTGCTCAGGGATTGCTTTGCATGCGTGTCTGCATGCTTTGGAATTGCGCAGGATTTTCTTTTTTTTTATTCTTTTAGCAGACTCGTAAAAGTCTACCAGAGTCTTTAACTCGGTGCGTACTGCTAGCGCTGCTGCTCTGCAGCTGCGCCCTTATTGAAATGTTTTATTATTTCAATAACATTTTGCAAGAGATGTTCCCTCCCAGCTGGAGGGGAAGGAATTGAATCCCGTTGCAGCCGGGGATGCCGGGACCTCGCCGTGCCCGTGGCAGGGATAGGAGCGACTGCAGGAGGTGCCCTTTGCAAAGAGGGATCCGACAGTGTCCTTTGCTCAAAAAATGAATTGAGGAGGTTACTTGGATGCATAGAGGTGGATCTGAGGCATTTCTACTGCATGTTTCCATGCTGGTGTATGCTGTAGCAAGCACATTTGGAGCAGCAACTAATGTATTTGTTCATAAAAACCCCAACTGTCAGTTGTTCTCCATAGGGAGCACCTACCGTGTGCAATTATGAGTTAGAGAATCATTTTTTTTCCAGTTCGTGAAAAGAAGTTTGCCATGTGGGCTTTCCTGCTTCAACATGGATAGGAGGTAGAAAATCCTTGGAGAGGGGCTTTAGATAAACAGGAGCTTAGGAAGGGCAGTTATTTCAATCCTGTGCTAAAATAGGATGCCCTGCAACACCCTTGCAAAGGGATCGTAGCCTGTGTTTTAACAAGTACTTAACAGCAGTGAGTAACGGGGTCTGAGCCAGTGGCCGAAGGAAACCAGGCTCAGGGAGCAGCTGGAGCTACAAGACCTGCGTTTGAGAGGCACTGGCAGCTCTTGAAGCTGCCCAAAGGATCGGAGGAGTTGAATGCACTTACTTAGTTTTGCATTTATTTTGTCTGGGTGTGCATTAATAGCCTCATTACAATTAAAAAAGCAATCGGGCAAGATGAGTGCCTTGGCGGTGCTCTCTGGCAAAGCGAGCAGGGAGGGATGGTCAGTTGTGGAGCCCACAATGCTCCTCCAGCCCGGGCTGCAGGTGCTGCCCTCCCTCTAGTTGCAAACTGTCTGGTGAACACGTGTACGTGGTGATGCTGAGCACGGTTGTTAATATGAGCGTTTTTATTACTACCTAATATTAACCAGTCGTCACTGGCACCGCTTCCACGCCTCCGAGCTTCGCCTGGAGGTGGACCCCGTTTTTGCGTGCAGCATCCCGGAGAAAGCAGCAGTGAAGCTGATTACAGCTTCATTCTCTGAAACCGGTTCCAAGTCTGCTGAAGAAGAAAAGGGCAAATTCAAGAAGCATGTGCGTTTTACTCGCTCCCAAGTACCAAAAAAGCAAGAAGAAACTCATCGACTCAACAGCTCGGAAACCGCAGAGGGCGCGTGGGGCTGCAGACCTGCTCGCGTCGGGGGGTAGCCGCGTTTAGACTGATTTTTCCGACTTTGGTTTCCTTGAGTTCGTCCCCAGCAAACACGAACTAGGCAGGGAGGAGCGCTGATGACAGAGTGTTGGGTCCTTTTGTTTGGTGTTAAGCACATGGGTCTGCAAACTATCCCAAAGATTAATGCAAGAAGTTCTTATAGTCACAATGAAAAATGACTGGATTGCCAAGAAGCTGTCGTCCTAATGAGCTGGGATGGTCTGTTTGTTGGAGACACCAGAAAATGGAAATAGGATTGCATAGCTTTATTATATTCAAAAATAGACTTTAACTAGAACATTCTGTATTCTTTCCTGTTTGAGTAAAAACAGGGGCTCGTAGAAGTTGAAAGCAGCAGATAAGCTGATGTAGACGCACATGTGGCTCGAAGCTAGTGTTTAAATAGCAAAGAAACCATAATCAATTGAAGGTAAAAAGAAAAATGTCTGTAGTAAAGGCCTCATTTCATATTGGTATGAAGATGAGTTTCGATTAACTCCAGATAAGTCTTTTTTATTATTATTTTTATCTTCTATGTGCAACTCGTGCAGGATAGATGTTTGTCACTGTTCATCTGTGCTGTTACGGAGGAAAAAAATGTGGACACATATTGCCTTCAAGTTAGAAATCAATTCAATGTGGTCATCTTATTAAAATGTTCTGAGCAGCCCATGTGCTGCTCTGACTTTATTTGAAAAGGATTAATTTCCTTCATAATCGGTAATGTAAGAGGGGATACAGAAAGTTCAGTCTTTTTTCTGATGTGTTTTTTTTTTCCTGGGGGGATCCAGGGGACCTGGAAAAGTGCCCATGGAGTAGCCGGGATTTGCTGGAGGAGGTGGTGGTGGGAGAAGGGAGATGTCGTGTTGGACGTGATGCGTCGCTGACGTCTGCAGGGATCTCATGCGTTCACCTGGTCAAGTCACTTGAGCAGGACGTTCTGACTGCAAATGTTCTTTGTCCCTGAAGCTTTCTCTCTGTTTTGAAAGAAAGTAGGGGAAAAAAAAAGGCCTTTTTTTTTTTTTTCTTGGACAAAATTCAGGATGTTCTCAGTTTTAATACTGTTTTTATTGGAAAATTCTAATCATGGTGCTGAAGAACTTAGGTATTTTTTGTGTGTGTGTGTGTCCAAATGCTCACTCAAAAATGCCATCTGCTTTCTATCAAGTCCTTGGTACTTTAGACGAAGCAGTGATTGACTGTTTGTTTTCTCCGAAGGAAATGCAACCTAGGACAGGGCTGTCCTCTTCCAGAACCTGGAAATTTCAGCAGTGGTATCATGACATGCCCTCAATATATCAGCTGAATGATACAGGATTGTTTCATGCAGACAGGAGGAAATAAATGTAAAAAGATGAAGTGCTTTCTGCAAAATTTACCCTTGATTTTCAGCAATCAGAAATGTGGAACAAAGAGGTGTTCTGGTGCATAGGTATGAATGAAAGGAAGGACTTTTCTTGCTTTCTAGCATTTTGTAGCTACATTTTTTGAGTGGGAAAGTCGTTCTTAAAGTTTGCTAGCAGGAGAGGATGCAAGTCAGCTAATATCCAGGAGGAGTCTCACCTATTCTACTGGAAACCAAGAAATTCTTATGTTACTGGCTTCATCCCTAGCCACAACTGCTTTTATTGGCTAAAAGGCTTAAATGTTTCGGAGTTGTGTTCTTATCTGTGTGAAGTGAGTAACAGTATTCTATTAAAGGTCTTTGGGCTCTTCAAATGAAAAGCTCTAGGAATTCCAAGGATTGAAGTCAGTATAAGTACTGTATTTAACTTTCCTTAAGAAGTGAGAATGGTGTTATTCATACATTTTAGTCAAGTGCTCATTTGGCGCATCTACTATTTTACAACACTGAAATATTTCTCTTGTGATAAGCTGTAAGTAGCAGTGGTTTAACATCATTTTAATACTTTTGCATTACAGTATGTGCCAAGGCTGATTAAAAATGTCACAACACAATCAATGCAGTCATAGGGGTTTTGTGGAATAAGGGAATTAAGGGAATTGAGGTGCCTCTACAGCAAGGGGACTGGTTTGGGACTGTAGCCTCGGAGGAGGTTGTCATGGCATGAGCTGGGCACGCTTTTTTCCAAGTGAACCGAGGAACTTTTTATTTACCTGTTTAAAATGCCCATCAGGGAAAGGCTCAAGGGCAATGCCCTGCGCTCCGGGCTGTTCATCCAGATTACGGGAATTCTCTGTTTTTCCTTGTGGCTGTGGGTACCCAGAGGGGCTGCACCGCTCTGAGCTCTGTATTCCCGTCTGGGCACGACGGATTCGTGTCCACGGCAGGCAGCTCGGAGTGCATTGAACCCTGTGAGCCAACAGGTAACTCTTCTAGCATTTAAACCAATTTACGATCTAGCTGACGTGCTCATTGTTTTATTAAAGCTAGGCAGTCAGCGCCGTCTCTGCTGCAGGGCAGGAAATTAATCTTTATGGATATTTGACTCCATCGGCTTTCCTACTTGCTGCATGCAATTGTGGAGGAAGTTGGCTAAGTCTGCAACAGCTTGATCCTCACAGTGTCTTCAAGAGTTCCCAATGTTCCCTCTGTGTCTTGCTCCTTCCCCATGGCAGCATCTCTGGTTGCTTCCAGCTAGATGTTTTACCTGGGAGGAGGTGCAGGTGCTGGGACACTGTTTTCATGCAAAGGAGGGCTGTGCAAAGCAAGAAAAAAGCTAAAAAATAAAAATATTGCAAACTACTGTTTGCAAGTGATGGTCTTCAAAGCTTTTCTGGAAGTGATGGGGCCAAAGCCCTGAGGAGAGAGTTTCCTGCTGTCACTTGGGTCCCAGGGGATGCCTGGTGTCCTTTTTCTTTTCTCCAGAGGTCCTGTCAGAAACGGCCCCCATGAGCAGATGGCTCCTGCATTGCTGGGATGCTCTGAGTCTTAACTCTCATCCCGTTAGCTGTAACACCCATGAGCTCATCCATCACAACAGGCTTGGATAGGGTAGCTGAGCTCCTTGGTTCTGTCCATGGTTGGAGCTGTGGGTGGAGATGCAGTTCAACTGGTTAAACTGGAGCTTGGGGAAATCAAAGCAAGTATTTTCTGAGATCTGTGCTGTCTCAGGGGTTTCAAAAACCTCCAGAGAGGCGGTTACCATTGTGGGAGGTCTCTCCAGGGAAATATAACTTACTCCTGGGTGGACCTTCCTTTTTTCCAGAGTTTCCGCCGCCTCATTCCTGGTATTTACCCATCTCCTCCTTACTGGCATGGTCCTTGCTGTACGTGCTGCATCCTGCAGCCGCATCCTGGGGGGCCCAGGGGAGACAGAGACCAGAAACGTGGAGCCAGCAGCCCATCTCCTTTGCACATGGGTCAGTACACTGGGAGTGTGCCCTGCTTTTATGCTGTTCAGCTGAGGAGAAGAAAACCTTATCCAAAAATAGCCAAGATCCCTGTTCTCTGAGCATCATCAGCCTTCTGCTTGCATGGCAAAGCCACTTGCAAGAAAGTGATGGGGAAAAAAGAAAGGGATATTCACCAGTTCTTTTTTTAACTAGATTTTTTTTTTACTGTCTTGAAGTCATGCATTTTGAGGAGATGGGTCAGATGAAGCTATTTGTGGAGGTCTTCGGATGACACTTGCGCTGGCAGGAATTCTCCTCGCGCCTCGGATACGCGATTAGAGCCCTTGTTAGCGTAACGCCCGTCCTTCATTCAGAAACAAAAGCTTGTAAATTAAAGTATTGGGCTTGTAAAGAGAGTGCCTAGGAAATGGCCGTCTGGTTTACATTTTTTTGACTCTTAGTGGGTTATGAAGCCAAAACTACCATGTGGACTGGTTTATGGCAGATAACGTGATGCATCGAAAGGATGCGACAAGATAAATGGGAAGCAGTTTGCACTTAGCTCTGAGATCCCGAGGAGATCCTGCTAAGTGGGAATTCTTGCTGAAATGCCAGCTTTTTTTCTTTCTTTTTTTTTTTTGTTTCTGTCTTTTCAACTTTGTTTTCAGTCTCAGCCCTATCGATTGCCTTTGAAGTAGCTATAGCTTGGGCCAAAACTCATGAATACTGAGAAAGCAGCGGTCCTGAGCAAACAAAGCCTTTGTAGTCTGTTTGCAGATCTAGAAACAGACTAAGCAAAGATTTTATTATTGTTAATATTTGATTTCCAAGCCTTCAGGACTGAGCCCTCATCTAGTTGCATTAAAATCCTAATGCAATCACCCATATCGTCCTATGGCCTCGCGTGGACCACTGGTGCGAGGAGACCCAGAGGGGAAGGTTTCCCTCGCCCTCCTGTATCACCAAATGTTTTTGCTTGCAGATGGAAGCACAACTGGCCACAGGAGATGAAAACATCTCTCCTGGGCAGCTGCTTTGGTTGACTCGACTTGGGATTAACTTGATGCAGCCCATTCAAAACAACCTCGTTGGCTTCAACTCACCTGCAGCCGGCACCTCAAAAACTGAGGGCCTAGGGCTTCCATCCGGGATGTAAAATCCTGATGTTTTTCTGGGAGACTGAGCTCCTTTGAATTGCTTTTGAAAGAAAAGGCTAGAGAAATTCAAATAGAGAACAGTCTGGATGTCATCTGGAATTTATTGGACCTCCTCCTAGATTTATTCTGAAAGAGCATAAACAAATAAACAAATAGAGCTTCTTTTCTAAGAATTTTTTTTAAAAGGGGGTTGTCATGTAATAACTAGATTAAAAGCTAGCTTGAAGCTTAGTGTGGAGGGGTTTTTGTATGTGTTTCATTCTGATGGCAAGTTGAGATGTTTCCACTCAGTGTTGGTATTAACCCCGTGTTTGAGCCATGTAAATAGTCCTGTTTGTGCTGCAATAGCCAGGTTGTGCTGAGCATCATGCAGATGTAGCAGCCTGTAATATCTTCATTTGGAGGAGGGAGGGCTAGTTTTGGACACCTCGGGGGAGACAGGCCTTATGGAAGGGGGGTGAAATTTTTAGGCCAGTTCTTGGGAGGGAACCTGAATAGCCAAACAGTACTCCCTAGGTATTTTAAATTGACATGGAAGATCATGGTGTCTGTCTACATGAAAATCATGCCTTTTCAGACAATTTAATAGAGTAGCTACGTCTGCACTGCAGACCTGACTCTTATGTCAGCCCAAGCTGGGCAAGGAGTTAAGTGGTCCCGTCCCTCTCCCCAAGGCAACTTGTTCCCCCCAGGAGGCGCCACTCCAGATCTCTTGGATAAAATGTGTTAGGAGACATTAAACAAAAAATATATTTGTTTATTCTGTTGCGGACAGTTGTTTAAAAATGCTGCGGAAATGGGAATCGTACAGTAGTGTTTTGTGGATGTTGTTTGTGCTTGACTTGTCCTTGGAAGCTGGCCTTGCTGGAAAGCACGAAGGGGTTTTGTGCATCCCTCAGCAAGGTTGGGTTCTTCTCCTTCAGCATCTCCGGGGAGGTGAGCGCAGGAGGACATGAGTGTTGCTGAGATTTGGGAGTCACCTCTTCAGCCTCCAGCTCCCCAGCGGGTGCTGAACAGAACCTGGAATGGAGGTTCCTACTCGGTGTGTCCCAAATGCCACCAGGTTGACCTTCCCTCCCTGCCAGGAAAATGTAAAGCAACTTTTAATGTTCTGTAGGAAAGCAATGGTCCCATTTTAGAACTAAGTCCTTGTTTTCTTGGACACACTGATGCTCTGCAGGAACCTGGATCGGCGGGTTTGGGCCGGAGGGGACAACCTGAGCTTCTCACATCCAAACACTCAGGTCTTTCTGTTTACAATAATGCGGCCAACAAGATGTATAGCCGAGGGTGATAGAAAAGGAGGAATGCGGACTCCTTGGCAGCCCCAATCCCTCTTGGAAGCGTTTCAGGGGGAGGATTAAATCCCAGCGCTCCCTGGGTCACGGCCGCGGCAACTGGCAGAGCCGGAGGTTGAGACCAGCCGGACTCGGGGACTAAAGCAGAGCTGCCCAGACTGGGAACAAGGGGGGTGATGACAAGGTCAAGTGTGTTTCGCCCCAGACGCTCCCACGTCGGTCCCACGTGGCGGTTTCGGGAGCTTTGCGAGCGTGGGCAGGAGGCAGTTCTGTGCCATTGCTGTCCGGTCCAAGGATTCCTGCCCAGGTGCAGGTGGGAAGAGTCAAAGTCCATGGGGCCCTGAGGTTCCATGACCCTCAATTTAATTTTTTGTGCCTCCTGTTTGCTTTGTGCAACTAATCCGTTTGCTGTAAATCTGCTTTTGTGCAACACGTGCATTGTATGCAAATGGGTATGGTTAAACCAGTGTCAAGCAGTCGTTCGTTTGAGAAAAGTTAATGTTTCTCTTGGCAGTTTCTATATCCTTTGTTCCCATATGCTGGATTTTAATCTCTGCAGGCTCTTACTCCATGCATGTCACGATAGTGTCCAAGTGACTTGCTGAAGGGCTCTGCTTTTTCACTGAAGGAGATGGAAATTCCTCCACGTGTTTGCAAAATGCAGATCTGTTCTATAACCACTTTGGTAGAGTTTCCAGAACAAGATATTGGATAGGGGGGAAAAAATAAAAAACAAACAAACAAAAAAAACACCTAACAATGTTGGTTGGAAGGGGCCACAGGAGGGCACCTACCCAACGCTGCATCCAGGGGGTAATCACCTCCAACCAGAGGAGAAATGAGCAGATTCTTCCTATTTTGAGGGCTTTATCAGCTTGAATGAAGACCCAAACACACCTCCCTGCTTGTGTCCACCGGGAATCACGATGGTGCCGAAGGGAAGACGTCGTCGCACCGGGGAGGTGAGCGGCTCCTGCAGCCAGGCTGGGGCAGGGAGGCCCCTTTGGCCGCGCGCTCCCCGCGAGCTTGTTCCAAACCCATCCATTAGCCTCGTGTTTATTTCTTATCCCATCAGCTTAAGTTGTGTTGCTGGCAACTGTTTGTTTGCTTTGGGCAGTTACAGTTATATTAGTGTAAATATTTTATAATGATTCTGTCAAGTGTCCAATTTAGGTTCTTGCAATTTCCTGCTGTAGCTTAAAAAAAGAAGTCTGTAGAAAACTGTTCTTCCTATAAGAAACTGTGTTTCTTCAGGCAAAACTCGCACCTCTGCTAAGTTTTAAATGAGTTTTTCCATGGTCTGAGAGGTGCACAAAGGAAGAGTCATCTGCAAGGCTAAGAGCGCTTTCTTCTGCATGCTTAAAAATGATATAAGAAAATCCAAGTGAGTCACTGGGGCCAGAATTAAGTAACCACAGGAAACTTATAGTCGTACCCTAGTTCCTGTCTCTGCTCTTCCTTATCCCATCCATTTCCTATTGAAACTTGCTTTTGCCATCATGTATGTGCATCAAATAGCAGGGTCTTTGGAGCAGGAGCCTTGCATGTGTGTGTCCTGCAAAATAGAAAATAGTCTCCTGCTTGCTGTGACAGTAATATTATAGAAAATGCTCCAAACTTGAATTGGGCTAGATATATGTGTTTTCTGCGACTTCTTTATCTTTCTTACTGTTGAGCAGGTAGTTTTCTTCCTAAATAGCTTCTCCAGTTTTGCATTCAGGTCCTTGGCAAGCCGACAGAGTCGGTGCTGTCGTGCTGGACTGGCCCAGGGATGCCCTTCTGCAAAATTAATTCCCTTTGCAGCAATGTGAGTGAGAGCTGGATCCTATTTATCTTACTAAAGCCACTTTTCAATATGAGAGCAATTAATAGGCGATTATGGGAAAGAAATGCAGCATTTGTTCCCCAATCCCCATAAATAAGGTAATTGCCTCCTCCAGAGGGAGCAGAATTGGCAGGAGTTTCACAGGGAACTGTTGAACTGTGGCGTGTGTTTGACATGTTTTAAAGGGTTTTACGGAGCAAAATCAGACACACGAGGGAACTGGCTTGTCAGTCAGCCGGCTTGTCTGGGAGCGTTAACGTCCCACGTCAATCAGAGCCCCAGCAGCTTATCTACATGGCTGTGAAGTTGTTGGGTGGCGAGAATATAGCAGTTGTGAGCATTTTTGTGTAGTTTCTGATTTTATGCGTCTGACTCATGGGCTGTCTAAGTGTCCAATTTACCCTTGTGTGGATTCAAGCAGGGTGCCTGCAGGATTTGCTCGACTTTGTAGTATTACACTAAATGTAAGTGTATGTAATTCAACAGCAGCAGAAGAAAATGAGAGTGGAAAAGAGCCTTTATCAGAAGTAGGGGGATTTTAGAGGACTCTGAAGAGCAGCAAAGTGGCAGAGTTGTGAGCAAAGTGGGGAAAAATAATCCCGGTGTGTTGATATCTCCCTGTTAAGGGTTTCAGAGATGCGGGGAGCCCGGCTCTGTCCCGGGCTGGCGCAGCAGCAGGCTCAGTCGTGAGCACGGCGCTCGCTTCGAATGCAAGCGAAAAGATAAGGAACAGACACGTCAGCAAGAGAGAGGATTTCACAGCCAGGCTGTGTAGAAACCAGATGTCATTCTTCATCCTTTGTGTCTTTATTATTATACCCAAGTAGCGCACATTATTTTACCTGTCTGACTGCTGGTGAGGAGATGCCTTCTCCCCCAACGTTGTCTTGGACCAAACCTTTAGCCCCAGTTGCGATGGGCTCCCTGGTTACTTTTCATAGCTAATACAAGTAATACAGCCCCGTGGCTAGTAAAATAAATTATAAAGTCTCCATCTACCACTCTGCCTAGCCAGTTCTGCAGGTGCCTTTAGAGGTGGCAGCAGACCTTGGTGCTCCAGGGCATGTTGAGTATGTTGGCTCAGATCTGCTCCTCGTAAGCACAGTAAATGCCCCTTCCCTATATAAAAATTAATTAAAGTTGACTCTTTTGCAGCAGGGAGTTGTGCAGCTGGAATACCTGCTCTCAGCTATATCACTTTTACCCAAAATTGGGTGACCTTGGGAAGTACAAGTTACCATAGGACATGGCCATGGATGTACCTGCTTGAACTGTAGCACAAGATGATATGGTTTCAAAGCAAGGAAAATATAGTTTGAGTTTTTACTCTAGCTTCATGCTTTTTTGATTATCTGCAAAATCCAAACCCAGAACCATAATTCCTTACTGAATTCTGAGTATTGAAAAAATTGAGTGCAAACTGTTTTCTGTTACTTTGCATAAGTTTTTCATTTAGTTTTACAGAACCGTGTTTAGTTTCAGTAAAAGCCCTCTGGTTCAATAGGTGTTCTGCTTTGGGAAGAGGAGGGATTCTTTAAATATTTTCAAAAAAAATCTCAGTAAGTGGAAATGTTCAGACTTTGGTTTTGCTTTCAGGCTTGGTTTTATTGCCCACTACTCCTTAACTCTACCAAGGTCCCATCTGTTAATGCAGATGCTGGTAATGCAGAAATGGCTCTGGGAGTTGTATAGCTGTGGATGTAATAAATGCTGAAAGACTATTTTAAGGGATATTGGTTATTAATCAAACGGCTCTTGCCCACTCTCAGCAGAACAAATGAGTTGGGTATGAGTAAACTGTGGATTGTGAGGGAAAAGGTATTGTCTGAAATAGAGTTTTTCAAGCTGTAGACCCTGATCCTGTAGACCATTAGCCACTTTTTATTTTAACTTACTGAAGATATTAATTCAGATAATGAAACCTGGAGCAACATCTGGCAGCTGGCTGTGGCCTCACGGATCACAGATTGGGCAGCAGTGGCCTGGAGCAGGAAACTGGAATGTAGATTTTTTTTTTCTCATGTTCTGTTCTACTTTCTAGCTGTAACACTTTTATATGCGGTTAACTACCCTTCTGAAGACTTCATTTATATCCAGTTTGGAATTCAACAGCAATATGTCTATATCTGCACGGCACTCTCAAAGTATCTCCTTCAAATGCATTTAGATGCTCAGGTGAAATTAGATCCAGTATGTCAATGGTTTAAGAGTGTATCCTGGAATCCAGAAGGCAAAATTGAAAGCAGGATTCAGCTCATGGTGGTGTGTCTTGAACCAAGCCTGATTTCAGTTAAAAACTTGGCAAGAGGTGGCCATAGGCATCATGCAGTAATCGATGAAAGGTGGAGGCCAACCCTGCTGCCCAAGTTTTGGGGGGAGACCTGCTTTTTTAACTGTCATACTTCAAGGACAAAGTACTTTGGGGTATTTAGCAAAAATGAGGCAGCTAGTGGTCTAGGACCATGTGACCCAGAAAACGAAGTATTCAGGTATGTCTCAAATTATGGAGAAATTAGGGAAATCAAATCTCTCCCCAACTCTTGTGTTTTAGTTCTGTATTTTGCCACCTTTTTGCCTCTGGTTGCGGCACCCGGACACGCCGTCTTGCCCTTCAGTCCTTGCACTGGCCTCCAAAGCCAAGCAAGGAACGGGTTGCTGGACTCCTTTCCCACCCTCATTTCTCTAATGCTGTTTCCCGTTTCTGCCGTATTTGCCATTTTTCTCCAGCATGGATATCGCAAGTACAAGTGGAAACTGATGGTAATAGGCAAACTTAGCATAACATATTGGATAGCTTTGCTCGGAATAATTGCCTCTTTCTTTTCATCTTATCTCTCTGTGTTTAAAGAGCAACAATACTTCATCGTGGCTCAAACTTTGAACCAGCCCTGGATACTGTTTAGGGAGTTAAACTGGCCGTCCAGCGTTTGCTTAGCTGATCTCCAAAAATGTGCAGATGATACAAATTCGAGTGTCTGGAGGTAAGAACTTGCGCCTTCAGTGTTGTCAGAAATAATTTAAAATTCCTGTTTGATCTTGAAGGTTTTCACTATAAAAAAATAAAAAATAAAAATAAAAAAGCATTGTGCAAGTCCCACCCAGCTGCTGTGGTATCCTACCAATCCTGAGCAGCTTTGGCTTTAAAACAGGGAAAGGGAATGTGCTTAGCTGCCATGTGAAAAGATTTATGGACTTGTTGCTTTATAGACAACTGAAAATTTGGAGCTGAAAATAGTCTGAGCATCTCCAAAAGGCGCGCTGGGCTGTTAGGTAATGAATTAAGCATCTGGGAGAAACAGCTGAGCAGAGTCAGCCACTTCATTAGGGCTTTCTAAGCTGTTTTCAAGACTTAGTGATTCAGCAGCAGCCAAATAAAGCAAACTGTTAATCAAAGGAGGTGCATCACGTAAGCAAACGAACATGCCTAGAGAAATCACAGGGGTAATTTTGGTAATTCATAAGTTTAGCATGAGCTCCGTTGCTGCCCAGACGACTTCACCCCTCGGAAAGACGTCGGCTTCGCCGGGAGCTTGGAAGCCCTTCGGCACGATGCGTTGGCCCCAGAGAAGACTTTTGTCTAGAATGCAGTTGATACTGAAACATTGCCCAGATGTGGGAGCAATACATCATCCTGCTTTGCCCTGGAATAAACCCAAACTTTGCCATTGCTTTTTGGGGCAGAGCAGCCAAAATACAGCAGAAAATGGGCTGTGAAAGCAAGTTTGCATTAGCAACTTTTGCATGTGTTGGCTCTTGCCTTAATTGCTCTTATTCCTCACCTGGTGCCAACCACCCTGGAGGCAAGGAAATGTCTGCATGCTCTTGGTATCTCAGCTATGTTTTCCCACATGCCTGTTATCCCTCCCTTCCCTCTGCTCTTCCAAGGCCGTGCTAGGCTTGGTCCTGCTCTGGATCATGTGCTTGGCACTCACCTCCCAGCCCGGTGCCTGCTCCTCTTCACTGCTCGGCGGTTCTGATCCCTGTGGCCCTTTTCCCTAAGGCTGCGTTTGGATTTGCCCTGGATGAGCACACAGGGATGGTCCTTTGAAAAGGAGACCTCAACAGCCATGGAGGTCCACTGGCTAGGCATAAAGTGCTTTGATTTCTCAAGCTTTAAGCGTGGCTGTTTATAGCTCAACTCCACTTTAACCCGGGATACTCCCGTGTCTTCCTGCTGCCAGTTGTGTGATGCAGGTTGGGTTCACGGAGCACCCGGCATTGGGTTGTCTGGACCTTTCACACTTGATCATTCCCGCTTGCTCCAGGAAACAGCCTCCTCTTTCTAAGGAATGTATACGACCGTAGCATGTGTTGGTTCTGTCTGTATAACAGAAACTATTTTTTCCTATAAAAGTTAATTCCTATATTGTTTTGTTTAAAGCACGTCAGGTGGCAAGCAAGCCCCTGGCATGCAGCACATGTGCTGTTTGCCCCATGTCTGTGATAGGGACAGCATCAATGTACCTTTAATTTCATGTTCAGTTAAAAGAAGTCGAAGCCTGATGATTCAAGTGTGGTGAAAAGCCTTGGTTTAAATACGCATTTCAACACAACACACTCTGAGTCTTAAAAATAAATAAATAAAGTACTTCTCCTCCTTCTTTACTATAAAAATTTTTCATCCCTGATTTCACTGCATTATCAGGACTAAAATGAGAAGCACTGCTTACGAACAAATATAGCATTTGAATACAGGCCAAGAATTCTTTTTACAGTGTAAGCATTGTGTGAAATGAAAGCCAAACAGCTGCTCACAACTTAAGTCGTCCGAGTAAGCGATCTAATGCTGTTGCTCTGGTCTCAAATTTGAGGCCGAGTTGTTTCTTTGCCAAAGACCTTGTGCCAACCTACCTGGTCCCAATTTGGGAGAACAAAGTGCATTGTTTCTGTTGCTCTGGGAGAAAATCATTTTATTTGACTTTTTTTTTTTTCCCATTATAATTTCAACCTTCATGTGGACAAGTGCCCACCAGGTTGAAGTTGTCCTCATCTTCTGTCCTCCTTGAGGACACATCCCAAATAGGTAAATGCTTCCTTCCAAAACTCTTCCAGCAGGGCTTATAGGTGCATTTTAATAACAGCCCAGAGACTCTCTCTGTTCTGGTAACAACATAAGTGGATTTTGATGTATCCTCTTCTTTCTCCTTAAGCCTTTTCTCCTTATCTTCCTTTTTTTCACTATGTCCTTCATCAGCTAAACTTCAGCTTTCCCAAGGGTTGACCTTAAGACCGTCATAGCCTGAGCTGGGTATAGGTGAAGTCTTTGCCAAGTCTGTTGACATTAAACCCAACCTGATGTTCAGAGAAGCTCTTAACTTGGAGCAGGGTGGATATGTGTGGTTCAGGTTTTTATGAACATTGAAAATTTCTGTGTGCAGAAGATAAGCAGGAACAGTTGGTCTTCAACTGCCCGGTTTCTCCTTCCTCTAATTGCACTTGTACATTATTGAGAGGGTGGAAGGAAGGCTTAAAAGAAATAAGAATACACTGGCTGACTCAGTGGTGTCTAAACTTATGCCAATCTTAGGAGGAAAGGTCCAGCTTCCATGAAGAGAATTTCTCCAGCTCTGCATTAGGCAGGATATTCCTTAGAAGGTGGGATCAGCTTGATACACTGCTTAGCACCTGTCTTTTCATGGAAGGTTTTAGTTTCTGGAGAATCTAAAAAGAAACTACTTGGTGCCTGTTGAGCTGTGCAAGGGCGCAGGTAGAGCTTGACATCTATTGCAGATGCTCTAACAGAAAGGAGGGAAAATTCAGTGGCCAAAAGACCTCACGGCAGCAAGTGTCCTCTGCTTACGGGCTGGGGCCGTAGCTGGCGTCCAGCGCTATGGATGCATCTCGTGGAGTGACCCTGTGTTTATGCTAGAGCAAAAGAAAGGGTTTTCTGGCTGGTTTTGAAAATTGTTCATTTTATTAGAAACTAAAAAGGAAAAATTCAGTAGCATGTATTTTCTTTTTGAAGCTACTTTTTTCTTTCTAAAATCAATAAGCCTTTAAAAGGGTTTAGGTGCTTAGGTGTATTCTTGAACACAATATAAAAATATACGCAGAGAAAATGGGACAAATCCCTCCAGCCATCTTGTCCATCTCCTGAATGCATTCAATCCTCCAGCCCAATTCATACTTTCACCTGTGTTTCTTCTGGGCTCTCTTCCATCCTGCCTGCGGCCGGTTCCATGGCATTTTCCTGACGCTGGTGATGACAACAGCATCACTTTGCATCTGTTGTCACGATCCTCAGACAAGCCTCGAGCTCTGTAAGGTCACAATAATGTTATTAATAGCCACTCCTGTGGGCTGGATAGTATTTTGATGGCATTGCTTGGACTATCTTTCCCGGAGCTGTGTCAGGGACACGTTTACTGGTAGGGTGGAATTCCTGGTGCCTGAATCATCTTTCCTTTAAATTATCTTGTCAAAAAGATCATTGGTCTTGCACATTTTAACTGGCACAAGCAGGAAATTGAATAATTGAATAAAGTTGAATAAATACTACCTCGCCAGTAGTCATCTAACATAATATTATTCTATGCTGCAATATACTTGCTCTTGCAAAATCCTCTCCTGAAGCTGCCAGCCTTGGTTCTCCTGTGTCTGAAACCTGCTCACGACAAACCTGTACGTGCACCTCTGGAAATCTGTCCAGATGCAAATAGTGGATCTCCCTCTCCTGCCTTTGTTTTCGGCTGCGCATCCTTCCACGTTGGATGCACTGCTGGCTATAGCTGGCAAAATGCAGCATCCTGCAAACCGTGTGCCCCCTCCCAGCTCAGGAAGTCCTAAATTGGGGTATCCTGGGAGAAGGACAGATCCCCATGTAATGGAGTGCTCTGTTTTCTCTCTTGTGTTGGCAACAGGCTGCCCTTACAGGTGATCTGCTTGATAAGGTGGATTTTCTTGTTTGGTTGCAGAGAATGTAAATTCCCAGGTCCAAGTCTGAGTCTCATCTGGCTGCCTGAGCCCATGAGATGTTTGGGAGAAGGGTAACCTACCCCCGTTCACCCTGTGCTGGAAAAAGCTGGTGCCTTCACCCAAAGGCAGTGTGAAGTTTTTGCTCGATCCTTTTTATTGGGCAAATTTAATAAGGTAGGTAATTTCAAAATAACATTTGTGCTTTAGAGAGGCCCTTATTTGTGCAACACTGTTGCGTGTGTGAATAAATGATCCAGCTCACTCATCAGGCTTTGTGCAACCGTTACTTCATGTTCAGAAGGCTTCATCCAAGGCAGCTCGCTGCCCGTCGCTGGGTTTCGTTCCAGCAGGCTGCAGGTTTTCTTGGACGCTCATGTAAGTCCTGTGAAGTTATCAAGATCAATCTTGGTCCTGCATCATCTACCGCAATCTAAGTCCCAGAAAATTTGATTCCAGGTACACCTATTACAAGGTACTAGTTTGTCAATGTTTTGAATTAGCTTCACTATAAATAACAGTCAACTAATGTACGGTTTGAAGTTTTTAGAAATACCAGTTTGAGAAACAGTTTAATGCAAATATAATTTCACTTTCCCTTTAATCTAAAGAATGGTAAATATGTGAATCATATATCTTTTTTACGAAATGTCAGCCAAAGATTTCAAAACTATGTGCTTAAAGTTTGGCTCATGCATATTTACTTGTATTGCACTGTATGTTGTGCTTACTTACTGAAAATGGTATTACAGGCCCAGTTTTCCAAAGTGCTAAGAACTTAACAGCTTTTTTTTTTTTTTTTTTTTTTAAGATGTAGTTAGGACATAAAATAGTGCGGTGTCGGAGGAGTTTCGAAACTAGAAGACTCTTTTTTTTTTTTTTTTTTAATGTTAAACTTGATTTGTAACATGGATGCTGAATCTGTTAATGTTATTTGCATGGTCGTCGTGGGCTTGCTTTTAGGATCTGCTTGGCCATTTCCCACAGCAGCTTTCTGGCTTGCACGTGCCCCGCCGTGCTTTCCTTTTTAGGAAGCCGAGAAACAGAAAGGGTGGAAAATCTGCCAAAATGGTGCATTAGCTATAGGCTTCATCCTCAGATGTGTTCACATAAGAATAACATTTAAGTACAAAAAAAAAGTGATTGTTTGCTTAAAGTCTATAAAACATGTACTTCTGTCTACTTACGGGGATCTTTTCTGGATACATGAGAAACTGCACAGCTCAGCTCTTCTCTTTGCGTGCTGCTTTCTCTTCTCTTGCTGTTTTTTCATCTTGAGTAATATTGGGGATGACAGAGAATATTTCTTTTCTTGCTGTGGGATCCTCGATGTGGACAGCTGACTGACCGTGGAGAATACACGTTAGCGTTGAGCGCTTCCATGCTCCAAAGATGCAGTTCATCAAAACCCAAGTACTTTGAGTCAAGTCTGAATGTTTCACCGGAGACTTCTTTTTAATCCAAACTGTCAAATTGGTTTAAACGTGGGCCTGTAACTGGAAATGAAAGGAAGCAACGAGTGCTTCATTAGCTTGCTTATCTTATAGAAGCGTCTTGCAGTTATTGGCACACAGTAAATAAGCGCGTTGCTGTAAGAAATACCCAGCCAAACCTCAGGCTGTAGAAGTCCTTCGAGTATGTGCATACAGTTGTATTTGTAATTGAACTGGTATTTAGGGTGGGCAAATGTACCTCAGAGCAATTGTCTGCTAATGAATTCTCTGCAGTTTGGTGACTGGTGCTGCGTTGCCTTTTCCAGGAGGACGCTTCTTGTTAGCACTATTGCAGATGCAAAAACCCTAATTCTAAGTGCTTTCTGTAAAAGGAGCCCTGAAGGGATTAGTTGGCTCGTCTGTTCTATGTAGTGGTGTTTCAGGTTACCTATTGTTGAAGATGCTGTAAGGTTAATTAATTTTAGTCATCACATGCTATAGGAGGGCTACATGCTACAGTGTGGGCTTTGTGTTGCTTCTGTTCCTCCTCTTTAATATCCCATGACTTTCTTTCTAGTACCTGTGGCAGAAAAGGCATCAGTGTTGACTTTCCAACTTTGATGACTATGTTTGTCCAACCACCAAGTCTCTTGAAAGAAGAGACTGTGACTTGCTCACCATTCTCTTCAACTTTCCAGGTATTGAGTGTCATTGCTGAGCCTCGTTGTTGGGCAGGAGTCCTCTCTAAATGGGCTTCTAAGGATTTCTTTATGAGAAGAGCGAGTTGGTCACGCAGGGCACCCGTGTGGGTAAGGTGAACAGAGTTGTCCTACGGGAAACATCTCTCACAAGCAAGGGGTGGTCACAGGTCTCATAAACTCAAACCAGAGCACATGGATGTGTTTGGGGAGATGCTGCGTTTCTGAAAGGTTTGCAAAGGTCCCATCTCCTCCCAGAGGCTGTATTGAAGCAGCTGCCTTGGTGCAGATGTGGGGATTTGGAATCTGCCATGTAAACCTTCCTACCTTGCATATGGCAGCACGTGCAGCTGCCAAAATACGTAGCAGCTTGTTTTAAAAATAAAATGAGAGCCTAGCCTGGACATCTGCTGCCCTGTGCTGTGCTGCAGCTGTGCCAGGGTATTATCTGAAAATGGCCTGAGTAAGAGCAGCCATAACAACAGGGAAAAAATCCCATGTTTGATGTAAGTGCAATTGTGGCTTTTTTCCAGACACTTCTTAATTTATATCTCAAATTCAGTTTATCTTTATGCCCTGGTGGCTAAACAAAAGAGCTGTATGCACTTGACTGTTTGAAGAAACTGTCTCTGGGTGTGGGGGAAAAAAAAGAAAAACTGATGTAAGCAGGATGGGGGGGAAAATCCAGGCCAGAGCTCAAAGTTACCAAGAGAACAGTGCAGTCTCAGTTGTTTTAAATGGGAGCATGACCAGAGCATTGAGTAATTTTATATTCCATTTTCATTGAGTGATCTTGATTTTATTTTTTTCTTGTAACAAGTATCTAACTAGAGCTACTGTTAGATAGAAATGAGAAAAACACTAAAACTCCCTCCTAGACCCGCTCCTGGTCTTGGGACGCTGTAGAGCTGTGCGTACATTGAGTGTGTGTGTTCATTGCTGCTGGGCAGCTTTTGATCCAGGGCTTTGAGGCCCCTCTATTTTTCCTCCTTGACATTGAGCACAGAGACACTGGAGATGGCAGGAAGAGGAGGAGGATGCTTGTGAGTTTCCTTGGTTAGAAAAGCTCCATGGAGACATAAGGAAAGCAAGTTTTTCCTTGCTCTGTGTCTTGAAAGCTACTGAAGCACACGTGGAGCGGTGAAGTTTCCTTGGAGAGCAAGCAGGGGTGGCTTCCTGGGTGGCTTTTCCGCTATCATAAAGCGTAGCCCTGTGTTTCAGAGAAGTTTCAGAGCACTTGGGCCGAACTCGAAATGAATCTATGTTTTTGTTTGTTTTGTTTGGAAAACTCCTCTAGGCTGTAGGTGCTGCATGTTTCTAATCTGCCTCTGGTATTTGCTTTGAGTCTTTGGGCCCGTTGGAATCCAAAGCCAGAAGGTTCATGCGAAGCGTTGTGACCCAAAGCGGTTTGATCTCAGATCTGCCGTGCCGGGCTCTGCTGCCTGTCTCGGATACCTGATGAGTATCAGCTGCACAAGCAGCTCAGCTCCGACTCCTGTCCGTGAGCCAGAAACCCCTTCCCTCGGGAACGGGAGAGTCAATCGGTCTTTGTGCCAGAATGGCCGGGGAGGACAGAGCTGCGGTTCCTGCTGCTGCACGCTGCAAAACTCGCCCCCCTTCTTGGGAAGGTCACAGGGATTTAAAAAATAAAAAAATACTTTTCTGAGAGAGGCTAAAGCAACCAATTTGTTTGGGCTTTTTTTCCTGGATGACTCATTTTGAGCCTAAAAAAGCCCTAGTTGATCAGCATGGCTTGAGGAGCAAGCAAGCAAAAGGGAGAAAGGAGAAAACATTCTAAACCTTTTCAAGCCCCTTGAAAAGAAACAAAAGGAAAATGTCCAAGCACAGGAGTGGGTTGATTCTTCAACAGGGTATAAGACTTACTCCCACATTGATTCAATAAATGGAAGGGAAAGGGGGAATAAGAAGAGTAGTATGTGGTGCAGTGGGGGTTCTTGGTCTTGATGGGATCCCTGAGTTCATTGAGCATTCGTGCTACGAGACCTGATTTGCTGTTCTCTTGAGTAAATCCGTTCAAACAGGGACAACTTACTGCACTATGGAGAGGTTCTTGGTTTGGGCACTTCGCAATAGATCACCTGAACCCTGATGTTGATTTTCAGTGTCTCATTCACAAGCCCGTGCTAGATGGTGTGAGTTGCTGCTTCCAGCAGAACGCCTAAGCCTGTGCACTTTATTTACCATGAACTTTTTACCTTGGTCCTGGTAGCCACTCTGTAGTTGCACCTACCAGCTCTTCCTCATAACGTTTCCAAACAGCCCCATTTTTCATGCCCTTCGTTTGTCTTTGCCTTGCTGGATCTATCATCTCGCTGCAGAGTGTATAGCCCTGTCAGAAATGGCGTATTATGCCCCGGATTAAGGCTGTTTAGCTTGAAAGTGACAAGCTGTTTAAAAATAGCCTGTTTTATGCTTTGTATTTATTCTCCTTCCCAAAACTGTCTTTCATAAAAATGTAAATAAAGGACTCCCAGCCCTGATAGGACAGAGCTGATACAGTCAGGAGAGAAGGCTGAGCTTTTACCCAAATGACACTAATGCAGCATAAATCTTAATTATACTGAACAAGCATCAAGCTGCAAGATCCTAGGAGATGGAGTCATTAGGTAACAGTTTATAGTTAAGGAAGACCGCAAGTTTATTTGAAGATAAATGTTAATTTTTTGTGGTCTTCTAAAGAAAGTTGAGGTGAGAGGCACATTAGGCACGAGCTTCGTCATCACGCAAATGCTGATGATGGCCAGGACGGGCTACGGGGAGTGTTGTTGGTGAAACAAATTGTGGTGAAACAATTTTATTTTTTTTTCAGATAAATACAGCAAAAAAAAAAAAAACAGATTTTTTTTCTGTTCTTTCCCAGAGGAGTTTGTTTGCTTGTGGCTTCAACTTTGGTTTGTCTTGTCCGCAGGCGTGGTGTACTTGTGATTTTGTGTTATGTGCAAAATCTCAGGATATTTCCTCCTGGAAAATGAAGACTGTAGAGAGGGAGATAAAAAATTTTGGCAATAGTCAGTTTTTGCCTTTTGGAGGTGAGTGTTAAGAATTCCCTTGAAAACTAATGTTGACTAGGGGGTGTTTTCTTTTAGGATCTTGGGTTTCCTCGAGGTTTCTTGGATCGTCAGTGCAGAGGTTTCTGAACAGGCTGGGGCAGCAACTACTTATAACGTTTCTATCTATGAAAGTGTGTTTTTGTGGGGGAGCAAAGAATTTTCTTTACAAAAATCTATGAGAACAATTTAACCAGAGATGCTCTTGGTGCCACGGTAGAGCTCGAGCCCCTGGCTCCAGCGTGACTTCATCTAAATTACTCAAATCACAGCCACCAGGCTCCCTGGTCATTTGTTAAAAACTTGGCCTCCCAGCTCAGGGCATCAATTATTTCTCAGCAAAGTTGGCAGCCTGTGATGGAACCAGCCCATGTGCTGCAGGCACCGATGCTTCGTGGTGCTCAACAGGTCATCGTGGTCTGTCCACGCGGGGCGGCGCTCAGCCCCGTTCCCATGACCAGGGTGAAAAAGGGCTTTTCCATCCTTTAGGAAGTCGAGACACAGTTGCTTAGGGAGCTCCAAAAGGTACTTTCTACCACATCCTTGCACAGGTTGGATGTTTGTGGCAACGTTATCCTGGTTACCTGCCCTACCCGTGTTGGAAGGTCTTGTTGGGACGTGTCCTCTGTGTGGCCCAGCTTCAGCTCCTGGCGTTTGATGCAGAAGGGTGGATTGGTCCCTAAAGCTGCCTGGGAGAGCCTGTGGTCTCCGCTCAAGATGTGCAAATGGCTGAGAAGGGAGATTGCTGCAAAGTTTATCCTAACGTTAAAGAGAAGAAGTCCAGGCCGTGGCTAGGGGCAGGATCGCGCACTCAGCCCCAGAAGTGTTTATACATGAGGAGTGATCTTGATAGGAGCGCAGAAATATTTAATCATCTCTGTTTATTGTCCCCTTCCCTGAAAACCGAAAAAGCAGCAGAAAGGAGAGGGAATGTTGGAATTTCCCACATGAAACGCTGGCTCTTGTTTTTCCATTGCCAGCATTGCTATCACTCAGCAAATGCTCTTCCAAAACTGGCCGAATTGGCTGTAAGAAAGCAGCCCGTTGTCCCCAGCTGGCAGCATTTGTGTTCCACCACGCGGGGAAGCTGCCAGCTTGCTGGCCGGAGGGTTTTATTCCAGCAGAGAGATTGCAAAATGTTAATTAACAGCACAGAAAGCAAGATGCTGGGGCTGGCTCCGACACGGGGATGCCTGTGCGGTGCTGGTGTCCCACCTGTGTCCAGTGCAAGCCTCCTGCTGGGTTATGTTTTGTGACTTAACATTTGTGCTCTCGGTCACTTAACTGTTGTTACCTAGACAGGAAGATGAGCGAATATTTTTCTATCTGAAACCTGGGCCTGAAATACTAAAGATGTGATTGGATGCAGGGTGCTTTGTGGAAACTTCTTCCACCGTGGATGCTGTTGGTAACTAAAGGTTTCTGTTCTTACTTTTGATGCTTTAAATATTGTGATTTGTGAAAACGGTCACTGCCACTTGTATTGCACATGGGTGGGTGCTGTTACTTGGTCCCCTGGAGGACACAGGTGCTTGTGTAGATTCTGCAATCTGTGTTTTTTTCCAAAACAACAGCGTTTGGGGGCCCAGTGGGCTCTAGTATTGTACACAATTCTCTCCACTATGTGGACAGCACCAATAGGTTCAGAAAGTCTTTTTTCACATCTTGGCTTTCTTTCTGGCTTCTGCTTTTTAACAGCTGTGGGGGCAAAAATCCAGAAGACATTAGCAGCATGCAGCCCTGTAAAAAAGAGCAATGACCATCCTTATTTAAAATGCAAGCACAAAAATAAGCGTTGCTCCCTCCAGGCTCTTCACACAAGAGATAAGGGTGCCATTTCCACCAGAATTCAGTGCATTTTGCAGCAAAACACTTTTGAAAATGGACACTTGCAGGTTGTTCTTCTGGCTGGCCCCGAAGGGAGGTGGGGGGAGCAGAAGGGGGTTTGGGTTGATCTGACTGCTCTTTCTGCTTCCCGCAGGTCCGCCGGGGAGGCGCGGGAAGCCGGGACGGCGCGGAGAGCCCGGTAAGAGCTCGGAGCGGGATGCGGGACGCGGGTCTGGCTCATAACGGGGCTGCGTCGGTCCCGGCCAGCGCTCCGGCATCGGGGATAACCAAACAGCCGGCGTTGGTGCCCGCGCTGGCGTCGGGCGCAGCGCTGGGTGCCACGGCCCCGCGTGAGCCGCTGCCTGCGGAGCTGGCGTTTGGGCAGATCACTTGATTAATGAGGCCCTGTTTCAGTATCTGGGGGTCATAGCAAAGCATATGGAAAAAATATGAAAATCCCCACGCAGCTGGCTACGATATAAATTAGGAAAGTGCAATTCAAGGGCTTCAGTTGGCACCCGCTCTTGAGCTTGGAGCGTGTTGTCGTGGCCACGTCCCATCTCAGGAGCTGGCGTTTGGGCAGATCACTTGAATCATGAGGCCCTGTTTCAGTGCCTGGGGGTCAGAGCAAAGCATATAAAAAAAAATGAAAATCCCCATGCAGCTGGCTACAATATAAATTAGGAAAGTGCAATTCAAAGGCTTCAGTTGGCACCCGCTCGTGAGCCTGGAGCACGTTGTGGTGGCCACGTCCCATCTCCAAGTCAGGGCACCCAAGCACTGACACTCCAGCAGGACCCGAGGGCCAATGCATGGCCTGGCCTGCCAAATAAAAGGGCAGAATAGCCCTAATCGTCAATATTTAAAACTATTTTTTAATCAGGAGGAGCTGTTATCAGCCAGGGCATTTCCCATCTGGCTTTGTGAAGTTTCTGCCACATTATGGCCATTGGTTTGTTCCCCATGGTAAGCACAGAGCATTCCCTTTTCAAGAAGCAAAAAGCTGCTAGGAAATTGAGGCAGGACCAACATGGAAACAAGAAACAATATAAAGAAATGACTATGAGTCATCATTAATACCTTACCCCCTTTGGACTTCTCTGGTGGAAGAAGTTTGAGGAGAATGAGGTACAATTGGGAAGGGCGGGTGGATTTGCCACGGTTTGAGGCAATTTCTTCCTCCAAAAGACAGCAAAGTTAGTGGCAAACCCTTCAAAGCAAGGAAACACGCGCAAGCACGCGGGACCGGGCAAGGCTGTTTCATACATCCAACACACCGCGGCCTCCAAGAACCGTTCTGCTGTCTTAAACCTACAGAGAAACCCAGAACGCAGACTCCCCCTGTGCATTGCTTCTGGCCTCGCTGCCAGATGTTTATTTTCACAGATAGCTGGAATCTGTATTTATGTATTTGTTGGAGAGCCTTACGGCACGTAAAGCAGGTCCCTGCTCCTTGGCGCGGGCTGGCAGCCGGGCCCGGCGCTGTGTTTGCGCCGCGTCCCTCCCGGTGCGGATACGGCCCCAGCTCCATAGGGATGCTGCTGCGGAGCCAGCAGGCTCAGCGCTGCCTCCGGCCTTGCCAAAGGGAGCGATTTTTTTCTGGCAGTTGTTAGAATGGCAACGTTGGAAAACTCTTTTCTGATCCCTGTTGAAGCTTTCAAAGCATATCTCCCATAAACAAGCAGAAAAATTTTTAAGAGCGCATCCTGTCCCTTCTCAATCGCACTCTCCTATTGATCTAAGACAAGCCTGTTTTTTTTTTCATTTTTTTCCTTCCTACGGTGGATTCAGATCATAAGAAGATTAATCCACCAGCTCTGCCTTTCTCCAAGCTAAGCATCCATCATCTTGGAAGCATGCTGAGATCGTGGGTGTCTACCATAGAAATACACCGTGCTGTAAAAAGATACATTTGAAATGATCTCTGGCCAAGCTGAACTTCTTAGACTGGTTTGAAATGAGGCAGTTGTGGTTCAAGTCCTTCAAAAAGGACTTGCCAAAGTGAAGGGAGCCCTGGCGAGAGGATACCCAGGTACCCCAGTGCAGATGTTGCCTTCCTCCCAAACCTGTAGTTTTTGGGAAGCAACATTATTCCTGCCTTTGCAAACTTGTGGCTAAAGAGGCTTATTTGGCACCAATTGGGGATTCCTGAACTGCAGAGGAATCAGATGCAGTCTTGGGAATTTAGGGTATCCACTCAGCTGCAGATCTCTAGCCCACCAGATTGTGGGAAAATTGCACTAACTTCTTTCTTACTGATGTGATTCTTTTGCTTTGGGCTTGACAAAATCAGTGCAAAATGAGTTCGCTTACAAACAGCCAGGAAGAAAACACACCTAAAATTTCCAAAGTCTATGGAGAGTCCAAGCATCTCCTCATTGCACTGAAGCAGGAGCCAACACCCCTATGCAGGGTCTGGTCCTAGTAGTTGCAACGCAAGGTAGCACCTGCTTGTATGGGCTGTGGGTGGTCCTGGAAAAAGGGACCCAGGTTGAATTTCTGGGGCATAAAATGCTGCTTTCAGGTAGGGATGGTGGGGGAATTTTGAGGAAAGACATTTTACAATGGGAAAACTTTGACTTGGCAAATCCTAGTTCCTAGCAGTCGTCCAAGTTTTGTTTACCAAAATTTTTCCATTTCAAAACCCACTTATAGGCAAAATGTTTAAAAGTTATTGAAATAGGATGAAATGCTCTTCTCTCTGCTCTCCACCCTGTTACTTCTTGTTCTATATTTATGTTATGCTAAAAACATTTCTTTAATTTGAGCTTCTAACCAAGTTTTGATTCAAAGTAAATTATTATTTTTGTAGAGCTATTCAGTTTATAGAAATATCCTGGTTTGGGATAAGCAAGGATCTAAAGCTCTTTTTAAGAG
>NW_010588171.1:0-30757 GCF_000705375.1 Tinamus guttatus | reverse complement strand
TCTTTCTCTCCTGACCCCACAAATACACAAATCTCATCCTTTACCCATTAATACACTTTCAAAGTGGATGCATGAACGTGTGTGCGTGCATGCATGTGGGTGGTAAATCACATAGAGCTTTTTATTTATCTGAGAATTTTCAGTGCTCATTGCATTTGTTGGGATCAGTTGCATACATACATCCTAGGAGAAGAAGATTTCTTTGGCTTCTACTGAATTTCAGGCAAAATCTAATCTTTCCCACATTTGCTCCTAGTAACAAACCTCTTTGCTATGAGAGAATATTGCCCATGTGCAGCAGCACATAGAGGACTTAGGTGCATTTTTCTCCATGTATTTCTAAATACATGCACATATGTATTTTGCAATAGTCATTTTTTGGCTAGATTCCTTGCCCATTAAGGGCAACAGCGAAGCCCCCACAGCTCTGCACGCCGGATGATCTCCTTGGGTGGCGTTGCAGAGATTGCACGAGTTTTGCTTTCCCTGCCAGGCCCTGTCCTCTCCTTTCATGGCAGGAAAGCTTTGAGTGATAAATGATGTACACATTAAACAGAAATGGAGCTCATCCCGAAATTCCCAAGCTGCAAAAATTATTTGGAAACAAATAACTGTGACCTGTCCAGAAGGGGCTGTCATCTCCCGTTACATTTCTGTGCTGCCTAGGACGATGCTGCTGTGGTCTTTGGAGATATATCCTTGTATATATATATATGTATTTTTCTTCTTTCTTTAGAGCTCTCAAAATGATTCTCACTAGTCAAGATTAGTGGTAAATTTTGGCAGATTTCTCTGAAAAAGTGTCTTGTGCAACGCACATCCCAGAGATGTCTCGTGAGGGCAGCGCTTGACACGGCACCGACATCTTTGTTTATTGCTGCCATGCAAAATATTTGCCTTCCTTCTGTAGGAAACAAGTATCTTGTGGCTAATTAAAAAAAAAATCAGTAATCTAGAATGTTATGGTGTTCTTAAGGGGTAAAAATCAATTCAACACACTTAGACCCTAATGAAGATTTATCTTGCCACATTCTGCCAGGCAGCGTGGCTGAAGATTAGCGCAACTCCTCCGATGTCCGTGTAGCCTGTCCCGTATTGCACACAGAGAAAACATCCGACCGCAATTCTTGTCCTTGAGAGGAAAGCATTTCAAAAGAGCACTTGTCTGCCTATGCTGGGTGAAAACAGAAGCTTCAGGGGGAGAAAAAAAAAAGAAAGGAAAAAAGGCAACAAATTCCAAGGAGATTATAATTGGTACATGATTGAAATCCCATATTAAAATGATTTCCTGACCGCTTCTTATTTGAGGCTTAGTTTTTACTTTTATACAAAAGGACCTTTGTGGGCAGCTTGGCATAAGTGAGTTAATAAATCAGGTTTATGTTGAGTCAGATTCTCAGTTAATAAATTGGCTGAGTTCCACGGGCTTCTGTATTCATAAGAAATTAAACTGAAGGAAAGGAAGGGAATGGGCCTGTATGTGTTTTAGCGCTAACGGAATTGGGCTTCTCCAGGGATCAGCAAGGTTTTCAGGTGGTCTCTCCTGCCACCAGTTGGAGCGGGATGCGGAGATGGATGTGTTGATTATCAGACCAGTTCTGGGCAGCAAATGCTGTTTGTCATTAGCGGAAGGGAATGGGCCTGTATGTGTTTTAGCGCTAACGGAATTGGGCTTCTCCAGGGATCAGCAAGGTTTTCAGGTGGTCTCTCCTGCCACCGGTTGGAGCGGGATGCGGAGATGGATGCATTGATTATCAGACCTCTTCTGGGCAGCAAATGCTGCTTGTCATTAGTTGGCTTTAGCTCTAATTTCTAGGCTTTCTTGGGTTTTATATGCAACATATAATATTTCCGTAACGCCCTAAGCACAGCTTTATACATCAGTCCTGATGCTTGGGCATCCCAAGCCCATCCAAGGCGATAGGGCCTTTCCTAAGGGTTTAACGGCCCTTGCTTCCACATTCCTGAGGAGTTTAGTAGTCGTAAGAGCTTGGTGGGGCATAGGAGGGATTTCGATGTGCAGGGAGGGACAGTGTTGGGGATTTGTGCAATACCAGTAGCTTCCATTGGGCAGCTTTGCTTTTCCCAAAATCTCCATCCTCTTTTAATGCTAGAAGACAAATAAGATATGCAGTAAAAACCACTTTTTTTGCCCATATAACCCCAGGTCTAGGGCTTTTGCTGGCAAAGCTCTGCTGCTGAGCTGTCAGATATGCTTCAACTCCCATCTAAGTAAATCTGGAGAGTCACCGAGCTGGGGTTGAACAGCCAACTGCTGTAACGTTCCAGGGCTTGCTTTTATTTTCCTGCTATGTTATCAGATTGTATCTTTTTTTTTTCTTTGTAATAAAGTGACTGTTCTCTTTGTTTTTCTTTTGTTTTGCAGGACCTGCAGTAAGTATCGTGGATTTTGCTCTTGGATCAACAAAGTTAAGGCTTCCCCTTGCCCTCCCCCTTTTCCTTTCTGTGTCATTGCAAAAGAACAGCATTTTTTTGGTAGAGGTGCGTCGGGAAGTAAAATTGGTTCCAGATGCTGCTGGGGTTTTTTTTGTTGTTGTTTTCGTTATTGTAGACAAATACAATGAGAAAAAAAAGAGTTTTAAAATGTTTAACCTGATGTTCTGGGGGGCTTTCGGTAATTTTAAACCTTAACAAATATTATGTAAAAACTTTTCAGCTTCTATTTAGCCAAAAGAGCACTATACTAATATTTTAACTGTTTGGTGGTTTTAAATTCTAAAGTTCTGCCTTTTCTTATCTGTTGGTAGAGGTGCGTTGGGAAGTAAAATTGGTTCCAGATGCTGCTGGGTTTTTTTTGTTGTTGTTGTTGTTTTCGTTATTGTAGACAAATACAATGAGGAAAAAAGTTTTAAAATGTTTAACCTGCTGTCCTGGGGGGCTCTCAGTAATTTTAAACGTTAACAAATATGATGTAAAACTTTTCAGCTTCTATTTAGCCAAAAGAGCACTATACTAATATTTTAACTGTTTGGTGGTTTTTAATTCTGGAGTTCTGCCTTTTCTTATCTGTTGTGTTTCCGTCATTTAATACTGTCCTGGGGAGCCTCGCGGGTGGTGGCAGAAGGCAAAATGTAGCAGCTTTTCCTCTCTTGGAAGCTCTTGGGAGAATAGTGAGCTTCCCTGCCCAAAAGAAGCCCAAAATATAGGAGGAATTTGCCTTTTTGGAGGGGCTATAGCTGAAAATGTGTTACTTCAATCTGTGTGTTCAAGCATTCCTTTTGCCGCTCCATCACCATTTCCAAATCTGTTGCTCTCTTGTCATTTTTGGAGCGCGAAAACGGCATTTAACTTGGAGGGCACAAGTTGCTAGGAGGGTTTTGAAAAAAATTATGGGCATTTGGCATTTCTGCCTGTTTCTGCCTTCATTCCCCTGAAAACAGGGGAGGAGAATTTTCACCCGTGTGGTTTCTTACCCATGGTTGGATAGGGAAAATGAGGTTTCTTCCCACTGTTCCCATCACCATTTCCAAATCTGTTGCTCTCCTGCCATTTCTGGAGCGTGAAAACGGCATTTAACTTGTGCCCTCCAAGTTGCTAGGGGGATTTTGAAAGAAATTATGGGCATTTGGCATTTCTGCCTGTTTCTGCCTTCATTCCCCTGAAAACAGGGGAGGAGAATTTTCACCCGTGTGGTTTCTTACCCATGGTTGGATAGGGAAAATGAGGTTTCTTCCCACTGTTCTCCTCCTCTCAAGACTTGCTCAATTGGGATCATTTCCCTAAAATTGAGCTTGCTAATGACCCTTGGCCAAATTAATTTCCAGTTGGGCAAATTTGTTTAAAATTCAGAAGTTGATAAGGAAACATGTGAGAGGGTAGTAATGCCATTGGTTTGGTTCTCCTGGGCTTGGTAGTGCTTTACCTTTGGTTTACATGACTTTGAGGCCTTTGAAATTTTGCTTTTATGTCAAGTTATTATTACTATTTTTTTTTTAACGTAATGGCTTGAGGAGCTTGAGCACGGTTGTTATTTGGCCAGGTTTGGAAGTAGCAAATCATGGAGGTTAAAGACTTGATGGCTTTGGCTTAACCATCCTTAGAGGAGAGCTGAGACTGGTCAAAAAGTTGTGCCCGCTCTTAAGAATAAATCCAAGGCTCTGAATGGCTTGAGAAATACAAATAATTGAATTTGTCTTGTTCACTTGGGTGCCAAAACTGAATCTGTCAATAAATTGGCTTTGCTGTAAATATTCTGTAATTAAAAACTGTAGCAGAGTTCCTTTGCCCACACAATAAAAACGGTCTGGAAGAAGTGTTGAGTAGCCGGCATTAACTGCCTCAATCTGCAAGCGAATTCCAGATCCCTTGGCCGGAGCAAGGGTGAATATTGGCTCCCCTTCTCCCTACCATGTTCCAGGTGTGTTTTGCTGCCTCAGCAAAATCCAGATCTGCTGTAACATCCAGGAGCAAAATCAGGATCTTGAAGCGAGCGGCCTCCGGGCTCTGCCCTGGCCGTTAGAGCCGGTCCCTGCAGAACAGCGGGCATGGTAGGAATTAGGCTTAGTTGGAAGAACTTTATTTAATTGCTCTCTTAATAGTAGATTATGAATGATGGGGACGTTGCCTATTGCCACTTCCCTACAGACATCCTCTAGGGAGCTTTTCTCCTCTTACTTCAAGTACTTTGCATGATAGAAATGGGGTTTATTTAACCCTTTAGGCTCCGACCCTGCCCCAGGGCAGCCCACCCGCAGCCCGTCGCCTCGCGCTTCCTCACGTGTGCTATCTGCTCACTTTTATTGTATGTGGTTCCGCTTGGGCAACATATGGAGCAGCATTAATTTTTCTTTGTCTCGAGTTGGTTTCATTTCCTGGTTCCCACGGCACAATTGAATTGCAAACGGGGCGCGGGGGAGATTTAACGCAAACAAGGCTTTTTCTCGTTTCTCTCTCCTTGCCCTTCTTTAAAAAAGACTCGTGGTTTAGTTTGTTTTTTAAAAAAAAAAAACACTTTTTTAGCACAAACAGTATTTGCCAGAGAGTTTTTTTAAGCATAATATATAATAAAAGTCCTAGAACCCACAGAACCACAATATTATTTTATTTCAACAGTACGACATTTAAGTCTACTAGTTTCTTCTGTTTCTTGATTTTTATTTTATTTTTTATTTTTTGGCCATGAGGAATCGATTATATCCTATATGTACAGTATCTGCTAGAACGTGTCCCTGGGAGCAGTTGTTGTGGCATTCGGGGGGTCGGTGGTCAGGAACTCGTGTATGTCGGCGTGCGAGAGCGGCGGCGCTGGGATGCGGGATCGCCCTGTGGATGGATCCAGGGCTCTTCCCATCGGCTGCGCTGGGAAACCCCAGCGGGCGCCAGCAACGTGTGCCTGGGTGCAGGGTGCTGCAGGCCGGAGCACGGACTCGCTGGGGCTGTAATTGAGTATTTGCATCCCTGGGGGTAGGAAACCCCCGTGCAGCAGCCGGTGAGGTCGGGCGTGTTTTGGAGGGAGGGAGAGTCCCGGGGAGCAGCCCCCAGCACGTGCATGGCCGGTGCTCGCGGCAGCGCTTCGCTCCGGTGCTTCGCTGCCCGCTTGCGTCCCCGCCAGCGCTCCGCTCCGGCCCTGCGGCGCTTTGCAGCGAGCTCGCCGCGTGCCGCATGCAGCCGGCGGCGTCTCCGACGGCAGCGCGAGCTGCAAACGCCCCCCGGGCAAGCAGGGAGAGGGGAGCAGCCGGGGGGCTGCCTTGGCCTTTGCGCTCACCTTGCAGCGTTATTAGGGGCTTAGATGAGATGCTTCCCTTTAGCATCGCCTTTCCTTTCCATCACCTCGCAAGAGACGCTGCCCTAGGATGCTAATGGAAGGGGATGTAGGAGGAGGGAGCTCCATTCAGGGCTGGATGAGGAGCTTCGGGGGTGTCCTTGGGAAGGGGGATCCTCTCTGGCTGGGCAGATGTGCCCAAGAGCAGAAAATCCCCCAAAGCAGAGCAGCTTCCCCCTCAGGATGGGGCTCTGGGCAGATCTCATATGTATCTGCCCCGGCACGGCCATGGCCGGGGATGCATTGGCAAAACCCTGGGTAAGTAGCCAAAGGAAAGCACGAGGGGAAAGTCTGCAGCAGGAAAAAAGAGAATCGGGTGGAGCTGTGACCCTTTCCATAGGAAAATTGCCCTGAGAGGCTCTCCCAAAGGGAACTGAGTGCGCAGGGGTGGCCGGGGACGGAGCAGCCTGCGACCCCGCGTTGCGTCTCGCTGCATCTCAAGAGTACATCTCACTGACTTGTTGTCTCACTTGTTCCCCCACCACAGGGGCAGTCAGGACGCGATGGTTACCCGGTAACTCTGCTATTCCTTTTATTTTTATTCTTCTAAACTCTCTTCTAATCTGCGCTCCGTGGTCCACTCTCTTTTCCTATGATACTCGCCTTTCTTTGCCTGTCTCGAGCTCTTTGTTACTTTCCTCCCTCTTCAGCAGTGACAGTGTTTGTGGGATTCAGCCCCCAAAACTCATGAGTTTATGCAGTATTCACCATTAATATTTATAGGGGCAGTGCACTTGAGATTTTATGGTATTATTTGGACTCCTGCCAAAGAGTTGACTGGAATTCAGGGTTAGTGGAGCCTTTGGGATTTGCCTCCACGCACAGGTGTAGATGACTTAAATGACTTGGGGCAATGGCGGAAAGAGGAGTAATTTGTGGAGGTTGATCTTGCCCTGCCTGTCTCTGATGGTGTCTGGCGCCCGCTGTCACTCTGAGGCAGCAAAGGGGTTTTGTGGGGGACCCCAGGCTGGAGTAAGGGGAGTGATGAGCAGCGATGCACGGAGCTGCTCCAGCTTCCGCTTCCCAGGGAAGCGAGTGGTGATCCCGGCGGCCTCCATCCTCCCAGGAGGGGAAAGGCCGGAGCGGGGGCGCGTTAGGGACGCGAGCTTTGCCGCGGCGGCACCGCCAGCGTCGGGGCGAGCGGGGCCGCCCCGCGCGGGGGTTTGTCTCCCTCAGGCGGTACCTGCGGCGAGCGGCGGCCGCGCGGGTTGGAAGGGTTTGCTCGGAAAGCTGGGGGCCTTGGGTCTGGTGACGCTGTTTAATAGCAGTTTAACAGCGGTCTGGAGCTTAGCAGCACTTGCGTGGTGCTGGTAGCTGGTTTGGAGGGAGCAGGGGGGTGGATTCGCCCCTTTCTCTCTCTCCTGAGACATTTTTGCAGTGCAGAATTTTAATCACAGGTCTCTGAAAAGCAGCAATGCTGGAGGGAAATGATTTTTCCTTGCTCTGGAGTATCACTCTCCAGCCTGTCCTCACAGGGCCGTGCTGTGTGACGGCCACTGGAGCGGGTAGCCCCAGCTCAGCGGCCACCTCTCTGCCACCGGTCTACAGTGGGAAACGGCATTAACGTCCCCAAAATGTCACTATCTTTACCTTCCTCTGCAGAGAGACGAGGCTAACGGGGCTTGTTCTGGGCTTTGCAAATCAGCCCTTCCCCTCCCCTCCCCTGAGCCAGGCTCCGCTGCACCGTCTGAACGTGACATTGCAAGCAGAGAGCTGTCACTTCAAGTGGGGAGAAACCAAAAGGGTGAAGCTGATTGATGAGGGGAATTACTTCATGTGCATGTCTTCATTAATACAAAGCAGAGCGGGGAAGAGGCTTTGCAGGGGAAAGAAAGAATGATATGAAACAGAGTTGTCTCCTGTACGTTTTCTTTGGAGCATTAGTGTCTGTTTTTAGTTGAGCGGTGTTACTCGTTTGATTCCTCTGGTTTGTCACGTTTGCCTTCTGAATTTTGTGGATCAGGCTTGTGATGATGCCTGAGGGAGCCTAAGGATTCCTCTGCCCATCTCCTGCAACGATGGGGATTCTTTGGGAAAGCAAGAGTAGACAGGGCAATGGGATAATGAGGCTCTGACTAATAAATGAGTCAAAATAAAAATACTCTTTTGCAATGGTGAAGGTTTTCACAGAAAATCACAGAGCTAGCACATTCTTTGTTAAGTGAAGAAGTGTAATAATAGATTAAGGGTGATCCAAATAGCTCAGTTAAAACCTGCTTCATTTTAATCCCAGCAGAAATATCTAGTTAACGTTGAGATGATGGGTCATAGGTTTCTGCTTTAACATTAGGCCTGGAGGGCGTCAATGGGAAGAATGTCTTATAAGGAACCGAAGTGAGGCAAAGTAGGGAGGGAGCACTTGTCTGGAGAAGGAATCATTTGTTTTGAATTTCTAAAATTGGATATTAGAAAACCCCACAGTTGGGTACCTGTGGTTCCTTATGGTAAAATAACATATATTATAAAGCAGCCTGTGTAGTTTCAGAAAGGGAAGAGCTTTCCCCGTGTAATTACAATCTGCCTCATAGTGAGGAGCGCTCGGAGGTAAGCAGTTCAGCATCTTTAGAAACTTCTTTTTTTAGTGCTGTGCTTAGTGAGCTCATATCTTCCCTTGGCCACAGCGTCATAAATCCAGAGTTATTCACTGAAGTCATCTCTAACGTGTGTAGCCGGAAATTGACTTATAAGGATGGTAAACTCTGCTTTTAATTAGTTTTAAAGGCAAAAAAGTGAAGCCAAGTGTCATTTCCAAGCTTATGTCTGGGAGAAGGATGAGAGGAGCAAACGCAATAAGGACGTTGGCTCCTCGGCAAACATGACCCCAGTGCAGCAGGACTGTGGTCTGGTGCCATCTCCAAACCTCAGCCATAACCAATTGAGCTTTGGTTTGTTTTATTCCCCCCTAAACAATTAAAATTTTCAATTAGTGGAGTTAACTCATCAAGGGAAAGCCCACGCAGGCCATTTATGTAAGACCCATAAATGTGTTAGGAACACAGATGGGCTGATGTGCAAGAAATGAGTAACATCTGCCAAAGACAATTCCTCGCGGCGCTTCCCTGCTCTCCTTGCGGTTGCTCCGAGCGCACCAAAGCCCTCGGAGGCCTGTGATGATCTAGGTGCTTGGAAGCCGCACCACCGGAATACCAGACATGACATAATAACAAACTGCTGCTACGGGAGAACAGCGGGAGAGACCTGGAATTTGACAGTGTGCTGGCTTGATGGATTGTCTACACCTCTGCGGTTATCTCCGAGTTCAAATAATCCCAGTTATTCCCCGGAGATCGGTGCTTGGGCATGCTCAGGATGCAGCCGCGTTACGTGTTCCAACCTTGTGGACTGTAGGGCTCTGATTTTTTTTTCCTATTTTTTTCCTTTTTTTTAAAAAAAAAAAAAAAAAAAAAGAGGGAGATGCTTTCCAGGCGCCAGCTGGTGGCTCGTGCGCAGGCACGGAGGGCCTGTGCGTCGCACGGGTGTTTTGCTTTGTGCATGCAGAGCTGCAGAAGTTCAGATTTAACATCTGGTATCGCTAGACTTGGGTATTTTCAAATGGTGTGTCATGTAGTCGGCATCCATCCTCCAAATGAAGGCTTCTGTTATGAAGCTAGGTATTTAAGGATTTTTTTGGGATCGGTTCATCAAGGTCACGGCTGTTATTTAGGGTTCAGCCCTGTAATCATCCTCTCGGGTATCTTCATTCACACGCTTTGCTTCGAGGAGTGTGCAAAGAGTCCCAAAGGCAGAGACAGAGAGAACCAGGCAGACACTGCTTGAATTTTTCTATGGGGGAAAAGAAAAATTGTCTTGCATGCCGCTCAGCAGGGAAGTTGCAGATGCATTTGTTTATGGGCTACGTTCCCCACTCCTGAACCAGTATTTCTGATGAGGCCAAGGAGGGCTCTGGTTCCACAGAGGTGCTCACAAACCTGCCACCAACTGCACTGGGTATTTTCCTGGCCAAATTGGGCATCCAGGCACGGGATTGATGCCATGGACCAGTTGCTGCATCCTGAGTGATGAGGACATGTGGTGGGAAAGGTCTTCTGCCCGCTCAGCATCCCGGTTGAACCAGCACCTTCATTCCTGCCTTCACGTGCTACTTATTTTAGCAATAGGTAGTGGAAAGTTGACGGGATTGATGCCATGGACCAGTTGCTGCATCCTGAGTGATGAGGACGTGGTGGGAAAGGTCTTCTGCCCGCTGAGCATCCTGGTTGAACCAACATCTTCATTCCTGCCTTTGTGTGCTGCTTATTTTGGCAATAGGTAGTGAAAAGTTACAAAGTTTGCTTAGTAGCCTGAAGAGAGAGAATAATATAAGGAACTGGAACTGGAAAACTGGCGTGGTGCTCACAGGGTAAAAACCTGGAGTCGAAAGGCTGTAAAACGGCCCAAGTGCTTGCCCGAAACGTCAATGTTCCTCCAAAACAATCGCTTGCTGACGTTAAAATTTCCTTCCCACCGCAGAAGCTGTCTCTTCTCTTAGATTTGGACATTAAATAAAATATCTGAAAAAACCAATTTGGTACCAAATGCTTGGGGGGGGCGGGGGGGAAGGCAATTGCACAGTACACATGGAACTCATTTGAATCTCAGAAATTTGAGGGACGTCAGGGGATGATGCTTCTCCCCCTCCATAAAAGCACTTTGTTCTGGAAGAAAATCAGTGCAATGTGACGCGCAGATGAGTGAGCTCTTTCCTCTGCCATAGCTGGGGCAGCTGATGTGCCCGTGCGCAGAAACACCAAAATGGGGCTGAAGGGCCGACTGCTTGAACCTGGCTTCAGAATAGCTGCTTTTTTTCCCCCTTATTTTTTAATTCGCTTCCTCCTAAGGGTTAAAGACTCCCTGGCGTGCCCCATGCCACCTTGCATCGGCCCCCCTGCTCTTTCCCGAGGTTCTGCTCCGTGGCCGCGCTCCGGCCGAGGTGGCTGCTCCCACGTGGAGCCCATCAGTCTGGTTCGGATTATGGGAAAAGCTTTTAGTGAATTACCGCTCCTTTCTGCTCTGTTTCCACTGAAGAATGGATGCAGGCTGCCTGGCGGTCTGAGGACGGATTGCTTTTTGGGAACAGAAAAAGGATTTTTTTTATTATTGTTATTTTTTTCTCCTTTTGGTTTGTTAAGGTGACCTCGGCGCTTGCTGGGCTGTTGTTCTGCATCGTTCACGTGATGCCTCTGTCAGGGAATTTACTGCTCTTGGCTCTGAGTCTGGACCTGTCCTGGAGCAGGATATCAAGGCAGAAGGGCTTGGGAGAAGCCTGGTTGCCCTCTATTCCAAAGCAAAACCCAGTCCCTTGGCAGGACGGCAGCAAAAGAGGAGCAGAACTGAAAACGATGATGGCTGCACTCAAAAACCCTGTGACGAGAACACTGCCCACCTTTCCTAAAGCAGCATCTCCTGCTGCGCTTGTAGAGCTGGAGCTATCGCAGAGCGAGAGCCGGCCTGGGGCTGGTGACTTCTGCTACCTGCTGCTGCCGTGGTAGATACTCAGGTGAGGTCTGCGAGGAGGTCAACGCAGCTCGGTGCTTGGGCTGCAAATCCCTGTAACTCACTGGAAGGCTCCGTGCTGGAGGAGCGGGTCGTGTCCGCGTTGCTGAGGTGGAAGATGCTGCTTCCTCGACCCAGATCTGGCTGCTTGTGGAGCGGCCGCTGCTGCTTGTCTCTGTGTCCACGTGGTGACTTCAGTAACCACGTCGCAAGCATCTCGGGTCTGGACCAACCAAAATAAAGGCCTCTTCTGCCCGCAGGAACAAGGAGAGAGGGCTCGTCCACAACCTTTTCCAGAGCTTTCTCCTAAAAAGCCTAAGGGAGACCTGCTCCCCAGCAGCGTATTCCAGCATAGTCGATAGCCAGGACCATCCCCATCCTCTGCTTGGGCTACGCCGTGAGCCCCGTTACTTAGGGTGACCCAGAGCTCTTTGCAGTGAGGTCGATGTCTTGTCATGCTCTTTTGTTCTGACACTTTCCTTCTTTCCAAATTTAAGGTTTGCCTGCTTTTTTTCTAAACCACAGAGACAGAAATTGAAGTAAGGCCTTTGAATTTGCTAAAATTTGACCACAGGGTTCCTTCCGACCCCACCGCTAATTTCTAATGGAGCAGGAAACATTAAAAATAACCATGAGAGGAGATTTCCCAACTCGGAAGGATTGTCCTCTTAATAATCTCCGGCTTTGTTTTCACTAGATATTTTTCCCCCCTTGCAATTCCTGCGGTGTTGCTAGAGCGAGGCCGTCGCTGCCGGCGCTGGGAATGGCACCAGTGGGGAAGGGCTGGGGGCCAGGTCCCCGGGCCAGTGTCTGGGTGTGCCCTGCACAGGGCTCAGAGATGAGGAGAGGAAGTATTTATTGCTTATCAGAAAAGCTTTTGCATGTCAATCAGAGCTTGCAATCCCTGTGTCCTGCGCTAAAATAGAAATAATCTCATCACAGGCACTGGCGGTGGGGATGCAGCGGGTGCTCGGGCGTTGCTGCAGCAGGAAGGCTGCGTGTTCGTGCTGTTTATGGGGTGGTAAAACCAAGGAGAGCGATCGTGCTTCTTGTTCACCTCTGCTCCATGTCACCAGCTCTCCCGGCTCATCCATCTCCTCGCTGCTCCCAGGGCTGGAAACCTGAGGGCTTCAAGCACATGTGGCAGATATATTTTCTTTATCAAGCTGACAGAGAAACATTTCCTCTTTTCCCTTCGAATGCGGATGATGTCCCACAGAGCTGCGCTGGCCTGGTGCCAAGCACAGGCAGTAGTTACTTGTGGATGGTCAGAAAATGAGATTTTACTTGATTATCAGCTAAAAGTGGCCTTTAATATCTGACAAATATATGTTGGTGCACTGCTGGGGGTAGGGGTACTGTCTTTCTGGGACCACCTGGGATTGCTCATTGCGTGTTTTTGTCCTGCTTTACAATGATGGTTTCGATCAGAGCAAGTTTGGGGAGGATTTGGTCAAATTCTCAAAGCATTAGGTTTGCTCTTTACAAAACAGTTCATCCTCTTTCAATGAGTAGTTAGTTATGTAAAGAGCCATCACTGTGTACATGTGTCTTGGACCAAAGAGTGTGGCCAAGAAGGTGAAGGGAATTTGTCCTGGGCAAAAATACCATGATGAAGCCACTGTGATGCTTTGCCTTGTGCAGACCCCAGAGCAGGGCATCGGCCGGATGATGTGCTGCTCTCCTAAGTGTTTTTTGTCCCCAAAATGTAGGCTTAGGCAGAGAGCTTTTTGTGACCGTGAGTAGGAGTTTGCTTGTTGTTTTTCTGCTCCTTAGTAATCAACTAAGCTAAAGATTGCCTCATCTTTAATTAAAATGACATGGGCCAGAATTCAAACGAGAGTCGATAACAATCTCGACACACGGATGCTTTGGAGAATTGCAGGCTGTGAATTAAGTAAGCCCAGGTTTCCAGAGCTGCCTCCTAATTTACACACGTTGCCTTCTCTGGCCGCTCTCGGAAGCGTCGCTCCTGCTCGGGGCGCTTGGCTGGGCAGGTAGCACCGAGTCAATTAAATCCCCATCAGAGACCAACGCAGCAGTTAAAGGCCTGAATTAGAGCCGTGTCCATTGAACTGTAGTGGCTGCCTGTACAGCTCCTTTCAAAGCCTGATGAATGTTGTTTCTCTTGAGCATTTAATGGTTTCCCTCAAACCAAGCTCCCTTTGAATAGGCCATTGTTTTTCCTTCTGGATGGCCCTTTGTGGACAGATACAAGAATAGCTGAGAGCTCATGAATTGCTATTGTAACATGTTATTTAGGCCCTGGGACTTCTGGTTCTTTGAGAACTTGGAAGGGTTCTAGGTTCCTTGTTTCTCTAGGTGCCACTTTCTCTTCCTGGAGATCCCCGCTACCTGTGTCAGGTGAATTGGCTCAAGCAATTGTAGTTTGAGGGAATAAAACCTTCTTGGAGATGACATATTTCTCAAGTACATTCGTACAAATTCCATGACGCGGTTTTAAAATAAATGTAAAAAAAGCAAGTTCCTTATGGAAAAATAGTATATATCATGTAAGCAGACTGTACAATTCATGTTTGGCAGCTTCAGAAATCTTGGGTGTAAAGAAACCCGTATTTATTTTCTGGTAAATACCTCTTTCATTTAGTTCCCCGCTCCTTATAACGTAAGTGCCAAGGCACTGCACCTAATACAGGCTGGTTTTACCTGTTTTCCTAATGGAGTTGGAGGTATCCCGGAGCTTTGTGTTCCAAGTGTGGCCAGTGCAGCTGCTGCAGGCTGGTTTATTGCTGCTGGACGGCTGGAGCTGAGTGCTATTTTACACCCGACCCTTAGGCTTCTTCCATACAAATCTCCCTTCTTCTCTTTGGTTGCTTAGTCATCTCATGCTTAAAGCTGAACTAAAACGTGTCCAGCCTCGTTAGTTTTGAGGAAACACAGAAAACTTTGGCGCGTTACTGTTGGCGTGATGCAGTGGTGTGAGTCAGGCTCCCTTCAGCAGTTCCTGGGCGTTTATAGCACTGCAACGTGGGCGAGATTCCAGCCTCGCAGACGGGTGCCGAGGGCTCCTGGACGCTGGCCGTGATGCACGTGGCTGGTGCAAGATGCTAGACTTGATGGGGAGGTGACCATTGACCACATTTTCTGTACATGTCCTGTAGCAACCCTGGGAAGGGAGACTTGGGGGAGAATTAGAGGATCTAAGTGTTGGATCCGTCAAATACCAGTGCTTTTCCCCCTTTGTACACCTGCCTCACCCAGGACGGATTTTAGCAAATCCCTTTGAGGAGACAAGGAGTTTTCAGGTCTCAGGTTGCCTGCGAATGGCTTCAGGGCGCTGTTGGCTTTAACCCTCCGGGCATGTTTTGCTGCTTCTCTTTTAAAGCCACCAAGTAAAACGCGGGTGCCGGGCGGCCCGGCGGCGCCTGTCCTTGTCCCTCCGTCTGTCGCTGCTTTTCCCGCTGCTCTGCCGCGTGCTCGACGCTCGCACCCACATGGGCAGGGCTTAGGCACGTGGCCGCATAGCCAAAGGTGGTCCTGTTTGCAAGTAGAGCCTCTTTCAGAGCATGGCTGCTGCTCCTGCGTTCATAAAGTGATTTGTTTCTTTGCTTACTTTTAATAATGCTGTCTTTTCCTTCCGTTTTTAGGGCCCGCTCGGGTTGGATGGCAAGCCGGTAAGTGGCACTGGGTGCTGAGCGCGTCGTGTCTTTATTCCTGTTGCTCCACGGTAGCCGGGCTGAGTCTCAAGTTAATTCTGGATTGCTTCTCTCTATATAACTGTTTATGAGGCCAAATTAAGCTTAGAAAAAAATGCCCTGGGGTCTGTAGTGCACGCACAGTTACGCTGTGAGCCGGGGCTGGATGGCACCTCGACACATCCCCTTTGGGCCATGGGGATGCTCCTGTCGGAGGAGGTAGAGAATTTGGAGAATCTGAAAGCTCAAGACTTTCTTATCCAAGGAGCAGTGCCAGATGCTGCTGTTCTGGTAGAATGGATAGAAAAACCTCTGTCGCTGCAACTGGAGGCGAGCTGGTCTTTAGCTCTCAGACCCCCTATCCCAGCCAGAGCACCTAATAAAAAGCAGGGTTTTGGCTTGGCCGACAGAGCCTTTGCAACCTGGATGCAGACCAGGTTTTGGAAATGAGCTCTAGTAGCGACTTGGAAGAAGCAAAGCTGGTAGTGTTGGTCGCGTGCTCCTGGCTGCACAAAGCTGTGGTTTAAAACCTGTTTTGGGGGGTAGTTTGGCTGCAGAGGAGCACGGGCAGCAATGGCTTGAGTGAGAGGGTCTTTCAGCTCAGGTGCAAAGTTCTTGTTTTTAACGTCGTGCTTTGGGGAGCATCTTGGACTTCATTTTACAGACTATTCTCTTCATTTCTTTTTTGCTTGCAAGCCTTTGGGATAATCAGGTACTCCACCGTTTTCCTACTGTCTTTTTGCCCCTATGCTTTCTGAATTTATGCTGAGCGGCGGTTGCTGGCTGTGATTCCTTCATGGAGGACTGTTGCTGAGCGAGGTTGTGGTACATCATATCTTGTGCTCAAATCCCATTTTAGCCCATGTTCACCAGAGGGCACCATTTGAAATCTTTTCAAGCTCTTGTGCCTAACTCTGATTTTCAAAGCAAGCAGAAATTATTCGGCCTTTACAAATGAAGAGTTAGCCCAAGTATTTATGTCTAGCCATAAGAGGATGTCTTAATATAGCATTTTTTATTACTGCGATGGGAAATAAGGTAGCCTTTCCTCACTAGTAGGCAACAACGTGGGCAACCCTGTGAATCTAGAGGTGCACGTTTAACTTGCCCAAAGTTAAAGCAAGGCCAGCAGCATCCTTTGAAGAACGCAGAGTAGCTGCCGTGCTGCCATCCCATGTTGGAGTCGCTATTTTGTCACACTTGCCTTGCAGCAAAAAACATCAGAAGTTCCACGAGTGAGACAGTGCCCATGTGTTTTTCATTCCCTTCTTTACGGGCTCTCCAGGCACTGAGGGAAGTTCAGGATTCAGGACCCGTTTGCTCGCGTTTTCCCTGAAAGTCCGCGTCAACAAGACGTGGCATCAAGCAATGTCTAACACCGAGGACAATTTGCAGTTTGAATTAGAAGTAGGCAGAATTTTTGCTATTGACTTCAAAACAACAGAAAAGGAGCAGAAGGATAAAAAATTGAGAAGGATGTAGATTCGAGTCATTTTCTGTAAGCCAACCCAAGCTTTCCTAGGCAAGGCGGGAGGCTGGGGGTCCCATGCATGCACCGAGCGGGGCGAGAGGCAGGGGAAGGTGGAAGGACAGGGCAGCAGCTTCTCGAGAGGCCAAACGCGAAGCAGGGGGCTCGTGATCTCTTGCAGGAGAGCCGGGAGCGGCGGGGCTGCTTCCAGCCAAATCCTTAGCAGGAGGGATGCGCACAAGGATGCTGGAGCTGCCGCCCTCTGCCTCCATTCCCACATGGGTGTCGCTTCAGCCAGCACCGGGGATGGGGCTGAGCCGAGAACCAGGGCTTTTTCCCTGTTTTCAGGGGGTCGCGTGAAAGGGAAGCAGCTCTGCGTTGGGGACACAGCCCGTCGCTTCCCAAAAGCCGTCAGGGAGGGAACATGACTGACGTCTTCAGCAGAGAGGCCAAAGCAAGCAGCCCAGCCTCCCTGCTTATTCCGAACAGATGTGTAATTGTTGTAATGATATGCTGAGCATGTGTTTTTCTAGAAGTGATTTAGTGCTTTAAGAGATGGCTCTCATCTCCGTGGAGTCACGTGCGGCGGAGCCGCCGGCTCGCGCTGCCTCCTCTCGCCTTCCTGGGCCTCGGCAGGGTCGGGATGGGACCTGACGGGTGCCTCAGGTGACGCCGCTCATGGGCAATAGCAGTGACCGTGACCCCGGTGTGCGCGTGGGGGATTGCGGCCTCTCGGGCTTTGCTGTTGCAGGAGACCATTGATTCTGATGGGTTTTAATCACGATCCTTCTTATGTATTTGCAGGGGCCTCCAGGACCGAAAGGGGAGAAGGTAAAGACTGGCCTAGCATGTATCTCTTTGGGAAGCAGAAGTTTGTCCTCCTTGGTCTTGTAGTGCCAGCTATCCCCGCATGCTGCTGTCCCTGGATTTGGGGGGATGCAGAAGCAGGATGGTGGATTCTCCGGTGGCTTGTTGGAAGAACCCTGGGGAGGGGGAGGGCAGAAAGAATTTGAAGAAATGTCGGAGGAGCAAGCGTGACCTTCAAGCTCCTCCAGGCCCCGGGGTTCATGGTAGCCCCTTGGGGGTTCGGAAGGTCACGTACAATTCTTGCCTTTTCCTCCAAGAGCAGGAGAGATGAATGGCTGTGGGCTCCATCACTGCCTATGCATGTCATCCTCCCCGAAATCTGAGAAGCTAAAGAAGGTCATGCCTGTACCAAAAGTGATGTTAAGCCTTGCATGTGTAGGACATAAGCAGTGCTAGGGGAGCCCCGGAGTTGGAAAGAATCTGCTCTTTCTGATTTATTATCTGTTTCATCGCCTGCCAGGGCAGAATCATCCCCATTGTATTGTCTCAAATCCTTCTCCTCCCTGGTTTTGAATACGTTAAGCAATAGGACTCTTGCCACTTCCCGAGTGCAGTCCCTGAGTCCAGCTGACCTCGCGCGCGGTCCTCGGTGTTTGAAATCCGAACTCTCATGGCTGACCCTTGCTGTTTTGCATGACGCGCAGGGTGAAGCAGGGGACATCGGCCCAAGGGTAAGTACTGACAAGACATGTTGCTTTCTTCCAAACTCTGCTTGGGCTTGGTCATCACAGCAAACAAGACTTTGTGCAGCTCTGTCATGCAAGCTGCAGAGCGGCCGCAGCTCTGAGAACGTTTTGTTTTGCTTTGAAGCTCTGTCTGTTGGTGTTCTCCCTAACTGTGAATATGGGGCGGGAGAAGAAGTTCAAGATTTCCAGGCACTTAGCGAAGGGCTTCACTTTTTCTGGGCTTTCCTGTTCCCCGATTCTCCCTCCCAAGCAGCAAAGACAAGACAGTCTCCAAGCTTCCCTGGTAGCCATGATCCTAGCCAGCAGTTCAGTAGGAACACATGGTGCTCACACCCCACGGCAAGGCCTGACACACCACAGTGCCCGATGGAAAATGTGTCCTCTCCGTTACGCCCATGGGAGTGGGGCCAGCAGAAAAAACCCAGAGCTCAAACTCATCTTGGAGTCCCCTCAGGCCTCCTTAGAGTCAGACAGAGGCATTAAGGTGGTCCGATAATTAATGCTAGCCTAGGCGCCTGCATGGGTGATAAAGCCACATGTGAGAGGAGGAGGAAGGCCTCCCAGCCATCACCATCATCACAAAAAAGCAAATCTGAGTCCAGTTCCCAAGGCAGGAGAGAATATGAGTCGATCTTGTCCAGCCAGCCAGAATGGGACATTGTCTGGTGGGAGATGGTCTGGTGGGACATGACTCGCGATGTTGGCCTGGGTGGTCTCTGCCCCGGGTTTTTACCTGCATGTGTCCTGCTTCATTACCATGTAGCACCACCACACAGATGTTTATTTTAAATACCCAGTCTGGTATTCACGGTTAGTAGGAGGGGAAGGTGGTTGATTTATGGAGTCTTTTATCGTTTCCCACCAGCTCCTACTGAAATGTGGGCTGTAGTGGGCTGTGCTCCACAGGTGAACATAGCGGGTGTGTGGTGGACGAGGAAACTGTTCTCAGAGTTGGTCATCGCCATCAGAGTTGAACACGAGTGTCCCACGAGCTAAAGATTCAAACTGTGGCTGGTCTAACGACCTTGCAGGAGTATGTTGTATCTGGAAGAGTAATTAGTGGTCGCTTTGGGGCCGATAGGGTGGTTTTGGTGGTTCTGTTTTGTAACGATGCGCGTGCAACTTGGAGAGCCCTTTGGTGGTGCAAGGCACAAGCCTAAGAAAGGGGCAGACCTGCCAGTGCTCACGCCAGTGAGAAACACCGAGCCCTGTGCAGTGCCAGACAGTGCACATTGCTGGTTAGATGCTGATCTGCAATCAAAAACGCAATTAAAAAGCTTTGAAATGATGCAGCGCTCTGTGTGCCAAGGTGGCCCCTGGGCACTGCTGGGACGTGAGGCACCCAGCGCCGGCAGTGCGGGCTGCAGAGCTGGAGGTGGGTTTTGGAAACGTGGCCGGGGTCTCGCTGGTTAATGTTGGGCAGCGATGCTTCATGCTAGGTATTCTTTTATTCCCATAGAGGCCAAGTCAATTCTCAAAGTTGGTGTTGTCTTCTCAAACAGCTCCCAGCTGCACTGGGTGCCTTTGGCAACGTTACCCTCCGCTTCTGAAAGCCGGTCGCTTTTCAGATAGATTTATCCCCTGTTTGGCATCAGCCTCAGGTCTCGACCTCGTTAGCTGCCCACCCACAGATCCTGAGCAGGCTTTAATCGCTCGATTCCGTCTGCACGTGCCGGCTTCCAAAGTAATGATTCTCCAGACTCTTCATTTGGTGTTAAAAATATATGGTTTTTGTTTTAACTGATACGCATTTGTCTAGCTTTTGCTTTTGCATTTAGTTTTTTTAATTATTATTCTTTCTCCAAGAGGAAGAAGATTGCTTACCCAGAGCAATTTGCCTCCCTCCTTCTTCCAAGAGGAAGAAAATTGCCTCCCGAATGATTTTGGAGGAGGGAGCATGGCTAGGGCTAGCGACTCATGTCGAACTTTGACAGATGCTTCTGCCCCTCATGGTTATAGTTTGGATATGAAACTTCTTGATACTATCCAGCTTAGATTATTTTTTATTTTTTTTATCAAATTCGCCTTCTTTCTGGAGTTTTTTTACCTTCTTTTTGGAGAAGGGGAGAAGGAGACGGCAGGGTACCAGCTACAGGAGGAGGTCAGGCTGAGGGAGAGGAGGCAGCAGACTGCCTGGATTCATTTCTCAGCACCCACTTGGCTCCGTGGCACAATTCAAAGCAAAAAAAAATGCGTTGTAGTGTTTGGTTTTGAAGTCTTTGGTGCTTTCCTGCTCCGCTGCCAACACCATTAAAGGAGTTTGCAGCAACCGCTGTGCACCGAGAGGGGGTAGGTGCTGCCCTGGGGCTCACCTGGCACATTGATGGGCTGTTGTCGGGACCGCAGCTGCAAAGCTTCTTCCTTTCTGCAAAAAGATAAGTGCTTGCCAAGCTGGGATTGTACATAAATGCTCTGCGCTTTGCAGAGGTCGCAATGAAAGCCAACGTAAAACCACGTGCATGCTCTTTATTTATTTATTTGACCATGTTAAAATAGCTGAATCAAGTAGTCTGGAAAGTGCCAGTGTTCAAGGATTCTTTGCTATAAGATGGATTTTTTCCCCTGTGAAGGAACTCAGTGATTATAGCAGCAATTTTCAGGAGGGAAGAGCGCTTTGCCCGAGAAGTGAAGCTGCTGCTTGAGCTTAGAAGATAAGGAGCAACTGGGCCACATTCAGAGCTGTCCTGGCCTCTTTCCTCCTTCCCTGCGTGGGGATGGGACCCTTGCGGCCACGAGGTGCATTCCCGGGAGGCACCTGAGTACTGTGGGTGCTATGGGATCCTCTACTTAAAGAGTATATAGTGTTGCATTTTATAAATTTATGAGTAACAGGGAATGTCAAGGCAAGGATGCTGCTTTCTGGGCCTTCAGCCATAAGGTACCTTGCCTGCTGGCTCCATAAAACCAGAACCAGGCAGATGAAAAGCCTGAAAATGATGGTTTCTATCTAGCCCCCTTCCCAATGGCCACGTGCCCATGGAAGTGTGCAAATGGGGAGCAAGAATGTGATTCTGTCACATTCCTGCCCCAGAGATGGTGGTTTGTATTTAGTAGCCCCTAAGGGCTCTTCACATTTCACGGGCCCAGCTGTAGCAGGGCTTGTTTAAAGCAAGCTGGGAGACAGCTGGTTTGGTACCATGGGGGTTTAGTCTCAGATAAAATGCCAATGTCATTCCGGGCTCCGAGGGATCCTCCGGCTCTTGTCCAGGAAGGATTTGCTGCGGGGGTTGAGTCAGGGGTGTTCGGAGAAGGAAGGGTCCTCCTGCTTCGCTGCACATAGATAAGTAGAAAGGCTAAAAGACAATAGCAATGACTGGTGACATGGCCTGAATACATTGTTTTTGCATCATATAAATGTGAGATTTATCAGCATTTTGTAGACTGGGGAACACATCCGTATTCATTTTAGCCTTGGAAAAAAATATAATATTTGGTCTCTGGAGAAATGCTGGGGTGTCTCTCCTGTGGGTTGTGCTGGAATAATGCTCTTTATTCTGCAGAAAAGCCCTGCAGTGGGGGAAGCTTCTGTCCCCCAGCAGTGTTGAATGCACTATTGTGCACTAGACTAATGAGAAGATATGTGCTTTCCTATGCCTGTGAACTGCTTATGAAGCCTCCACTGAATCCAGAACGTTAAAATGACCAATTTTTTTAATCTAGGTTATTTCCTACTCCATTAATTATTGCTGGGTGTTGTCTACAGCCTGTAGAACTCACTGTCTGGCTCCACTTTCATCTTAAATTCTTCTTCTCTCCTGTCCTACCTCCCGTTTCCCTGGCTAGATGGTTTTTCCTCGTCTCAACCACGGATTTCTGGCTAATGATCAGCTTGTCTTTAGCCGACGAGTCCTCAAGGTAGATGTGTCCAATCTGCTGCTTCTGGTTTGCTGTGATTTTTGGAGTTGACTTAATACCTTTTTTTTTTTTTTTTTTGATTGCTAGCATGCTGTGCTGTTTTAAATTGTAGCTACCACGAGCTGCATTAAGGTGCTTGTTTTGGGGTGCACTGGAGCAAAACCCCATTGGAGGAGTTTTGACAAAGTAGGAAGAGCTGAAGTCACTTCCTTAAGCACTTGGTCCTCTTAGGGAAGTGGAAATCAAGAAGCCAAATCAGGCTTCTTGTTCACAGGACAGTATGAAGAGTGCTGGTATTGTTAAATAAAATGCATTAAAAATGCAGTTGTCTAAATCCTCAGTACTTTAAATGTAGCTCTTTTAATTAGGCAAAATTCAGTGGGAGCCCCTTGGCTTGACATAATTGGATGCAGGGCTCAGGGTTCATAATGGGTTCTTTAAAAATTCTGTAAGTGGTTTAGGAGCACGGCTCTTGCTGAAAGGCGGCGGGGTTTGTGCTGTTAAGTCACTTAAGGACTTCTGAAAATCCCACACTCGTCCCTCATTTGAGGGCAGACCGCATATGAGCCGCAGCCCCGTTGCTGCCTCGCTGCCGTCCTGGCCAGATGTAGCCGGCGGATTTACGAGCCGGCCCTTCCGGGAGGGTTTGCGTTGCGGAATCCGCGTCGGATGCATCCGGAGGCGCCGCGGCGGGAGCCTGGACGCATCCGCGAAGGCTGCGGCGCTCCGGCGCGTGTTCCCTCGGCGCGGCGTTGGCCGTGCGTGGCGTTGGCCAAGCGCTGCCTCTTGGCTGTGTTTGTTGTGTGGCTCCGCTCTGGGGGTGCGTGCATGCCCCGTGTCAGCATGCTCTTGGGTGCCCGCGATTCTTGTGCGCTGCCGATTCAGTGGTTGCAGCACAGGGCTCAAAGGGAAGAGAATAACCCCCTTGGGTGGCGTTGACCCAACCCTAGTTGAGGAACAAGAGCCAAAAGACTCAGACCAGCCGTGTCGGGCTGCAGCTTCATCTCACAATGTCTGTGTGAACTTCTTGCAGGGTGACCAAGGTCGAGATGGAGCCGCTGGCCCCCCTGGCCCACCGGGACCACCCGGTGCCCGGGGGCCTCCTGGCGATAGAGGCAAAGATGGCCCAAGAGGACCTCAAGGCCCCCTTGTAAGGACCGTAGAGGTGCAATATTGGTGTTTGTGGTTCTTCCCCGTCCGCTGCTCTCTGGTCTGTGTTGCAGCTCCCCCAGGGCCGGAGCTGCCCCGTGTGTTTGTGTCTGTTGGTTGTGGTTTGCAGCACAGAGCTCAGAGGGTTCCTCGTTCCTGATGGGCAGCGTTCGGACCTGCTGCAAATCTCCAGATCGCCAGCACTTCATTGACTGCATAACTATGCAGAAATGTGGTGCTGTTGACCATCTGTAGGTGTATCTGAGCATTTTGGAGAACATGCAATGTTAGCTCCAATATTGTCCTTTTCTGTGTTTGCAGGGTTTTAAAGGAGAGCCCGGAGAGGACGGTCCCGTGGTTAGTATTGCCCCAAAGTGTCCGTGTTGGCCCTCACCAACGACCTGGCTTTCCTGGCAGCTGGGTCCTCCCTCGCCTGGGTCGCTCTGCATTGGCCTCTCTGCAGCAAGGGATTTGGTGTCATGGCTCCCTAAGGCCAGAAAAACATGGGAAATTATAGAGGTCCTCTATGGACTTTGGTCCATCTTAAGGAATTCCCTGGGCAGGGGCAGCTGCACCCTGGGGAGGGCAGGTAGGCTGTGCCCGCCTGGCTCTCTAGGGTGATTCTCCTCCTAAATCACCCACTCCCACCCCACTCTGAAGGCCCCGGGGGTGGGTGAGTGTAGGTTAGTGGTTGGCATTAGCTGTCTTCCCCATAGAAAAACCACCCAGGAGACCGTGACCAGCTCCCATGGCTGGCTAACCAAGGGCTCTGCACCCATCCTGGCCTCTAAGACCAACCACTGACCCTGATATCAGCTAAACGGCACTTTTTGCAAACTGCCCTTGGGGTATTCACCTTTCGTTATTCCCTGGGGGTGCAGAGGCTCGTGGCTGTGTTTGTAAGTGACCGCGAGATGAGGAGGTCACATCCGTGTCATGGTTTCACAGGACTTAAAGTACTCTAGGAAACATTTTTATCCTGTTAGGCTTTATTGGCAAATAAATATACCTCCTAATTTTATGTTCAACAGGGTGCCAGGGGACCTCCAGGACCAAAGGTGGGTATTAAGTAATTAATTATCTGTCTCTATTTACCGAGTCAAGAGCTCTTGGAATATTGCTATGCAAGGGGCTGGAGAGGAACACATTTATTTCAGCTGCGCTCCTCTGCTTCAGTCAGATGCAGCATTTCCAAGATATAAAATTAATCAGTGACTTGAAGCTGCAAATGTCTGTTTGAATGTGCTGACCACAGCCCATGTCCAAGCTACAATTTGATGCTTGGAAGCCCGTTGTCGCATCCCATGGGGATGGGAGGTGGGGACACGGGGATGGGAAGCTGGCCTCTGGGGTGTGCTTGCTTGCATTTTGGGGGATAAAGGAGATAAAACACAAGGCTGGTGTCTTGACTTTGCGGTTAATGTTGGGTGTCGATACATTGGTCTTGTTTTGTGTTGCTTCTTTCCCGTGTTGGTTGGTGCTGCAGGGCGAGCCCGGCGTCCAGGGGAAGCGGGTAAGACATGGCTTTGCTTTGCTCCGCGCGGGGCTGCTCCGGGGAGCCGTTCGCGGAGCGGAGTGAAGGGCCGACGCGTTCCCTGCGCTTTCCCGTGCGCGATCCCGCACCCTCAGCCTGGTTTTCATTACGACGGAGGGTCTGGATCTCACATCTGCCCAAAAGACAAAGAATAAAGCGGCGGATGCCAAGCAAAGCAGTAGGTCCGAGCCCTTTTACTCGAATGCTGGAGCTGGCCCAAGCGGCCGTCAGGAGCTGTTATCTCCCGGCAAGCCCTGGCTTTGGAGCCTCCGGGTGGTCCCTTCTCGTGGGAATTTCCCCCTCGCTTTGGGGCTGGCTCTTGGTGTGGGCCGTGTCTCCCAGCCAGGGGGAGGTTCACGTGTCCTCGCTGTCCACGTTTTCCTCGCTCGGTGCCACCAAGCAATAAATAAATCAGTGCCTTTCACTGCAACCAACGTGCTGACAGCCCAGCCTCGCTCTCTTGCTGCTCGGCCCCAAAACAGATGGGGCCGTGTGCGTTTTTCAGGCCAGAATCTGGCTTAAAACCATATAACTTCCCAGCAAAATTAACCTTCTCTGGACCTACAAACCAGGTTTGCTTTGAGTGTAGTGAGTGCGGCGCAGGTACGAGGAGCCGAGCTCTGCATTTCACTCATGTTTCTATCCATCAGGGTGATGATGGGATCCCAGGGGAGCCAGGACTCGTAGGTGCCAAGGTAGGTTGCCCCCAACCCTATGTGTCCCTCTAACCGGACATGGGCAACGTTGTGGGGTGTTTTAGGCTAAAAGCAAGGAGCTTTGTTCATTCCTAATGGTAAAACTAAAGCAAGAAGATCTGGAGAAACCTGCTTTTCACCCTACCCATATAGCTTTAATCCTACTTTCAGGGGGAGAAAGGAAGCCCTGGTCCAGCGGGAGAGAACGGCACGGATGGTTTGCCAGGAGCCAAGGTGAATACAAGTCCCTTAGCCTGGGAGCGGGGTGCAATGATGTGGAGGCAACGTGTTTTCTGCTGCATAGGTGTTGTAAGCCTTTGGTTTCCAAAAACAAAAAGCTAAAAAAAAGCTCATTAAAAAGCCAAAAACGCAGCTAAGTTGGGGGAGAGGGGAGGGTGAGAAATACGTTGCTCTTTTCCTGGTGGTTTAGTAAAAACTGGATTCAGAGATCCGTAAAAGAGGTTTTAAGATCAGTCTTTAATGTACTTCATTAAGTGCCTCTTTTTTTTCCCAGATAACTAAATCACAGATGGTATTTGATGTTTGTGCATTGATTGCTGTGGTATCTTGTCAAAGTCAACAGTACTTACCGTTTCGCTTACCTGTGAAGTAACGTAGTAAGACAGTCTTGATAGGTGAAGCAGTGAGGATATGGCACAGTGCAATCATGAGCTGCTGCCCCTTATTTGTCAGGATCTAGAGATTGTGGTCGTGGGTCCATGCTGGGCAGGGAGCACGTTTACGGTGAAAGGATGTGGGCTCTGCGGCCCTTTGCTGCTGGTTTCATGGGATCACAGAAGGGCTGAGGTTGGAAGTTTTTCCTCTCAAGAAGCTCTGTTTTTATACAGTTTTTACTTCTTCAAGGGCTCTAATCTGGCAATCAAGTAGATTTTTGTGGATGTAGCAAAAGGTGCATTTTTGATTCCCAAAGTAATTTTTGGCTCACTGCTGCGTATTTTCTCTGAAGGCAAATCTAGTTGTTTCACTGGGAGCAGTAGGTGCAATATATGTTTTCCTTTGCTATATTTTGCTATTTTTTGCTTTATTAAAAACTAAAGTATATCTTGTCATGTTATGCAGTTACAGGATTTTTAAGACAAATTCTCATATTTTCCTTGCTGTTTCTAAATCAAATTTTAATGTTCCTTTCCAGGGTGAACCTGGGGAGAAGGGAGGCATTGGCTCCATTGGACCACGGGTACGAACGTTCAGGTTTTATCTGGGTCGCTTTGGCGTCACATATGTACCTGGCCGGTTCACCACCACCTCCATCTAGATAACATGTTGTTGAGTAATTTAATTATTTCATTATTAATCATATAATTATTAGAAAATGCAGGTAGTGCATATTTAAATGAGTTGCACCAATACTGAACTTTGCTGCTGGAGATAACACTGGGAAATGCAGTAAAGTCCCGTTTTCTTACTAATGTAGTCAAAGGATCTGCTTTAATTTTATTTGGTTTTGCAAGAGGGAAGCTGTGTGTAGGGGCTCATCAAGCAGCAATTTCAGTGGGCTTCCCAATTGCACGTGTGAGATGCGATTCCCTTTGAGATATGGTTAGGCGAGAGGTATAGGAACTGATTTAATCAAAGGTAATTGTAAGTGATCAAAGGTGATAATCGGTAGTTAATTAATTACTGATTAAGGTGTGCAAGTCTCTGCAGCTGCAAAAGCCACGTGTGGTTTGTGCAGGGTCCGCCCGGGCTGAAGGGCGAGCAGGGCGACACGGTGGTGATCGACTATGACGGCCGCATCCAGGACGCGCTCAAGGTCAGCCCGGCCGCGGGGACCTCGCGGGGCCCGGGGACACCTTGGACAAGCGGTCGCCCTGGGGGGATTTTCAGGGCCCCGCGTGCGGCAGCGGAGGGGGTCGGTGCGCGCGGCGTGGGCTGTGCTGACCCCGCTCCGTTTGCTCTGTTTCAGGGTTCGCCGGGACCGCCGGGGCCACCGGGACCCCCCGGCGCGCCAGGGCCCAAGGTCAGAGTCGTCCCCGCGGGTTCTTAGGGGTTTGGCCTCGAAACGGCCTCTGCCCCCGAGGCCGCCCCAAAATGCCTCCCAGTTCCCCAGAAATGTGGCACGTAGTGCAGCCTGCGAGGGCTGAGACTCCCCGTGGTGAAGAAACGCTATTTGACACGGCCCTGGTCGCAAAAAGTGGGTTTTCATGCAAAAGGCCAAGGTTTGTTGGTCCTTTCCCCCATCTTTGGCCTCTTCGGCCTCTGCCAGAGGAAAGTGCCCCTGAGAGGCATCCCCTCCCTCTCCCCCAGGAATCCCAGCCCCTCCGGGCATTTTCCCATTGCACCTGGTGGGAGTTGGAAGTAAATGGAAAAACACTCCAAGGCCCCAAAACCCGGGGCCCCCCGCCATGGCAGTCAGTGCAAAACGAACAATTCGTTTCCTTGCAAAACCCTTTCCTGGGATGATCGTCTGACTCTTTTCCTTCGGTTCCACTTTCTCCGTGTCGCTGCAGGGAGAGCTGGGGCTGCCTGGGCCGCCTGGACTCGACGGGGAAAAGGTGCGTGGTGCTCGGTGGGCACAACGCCACGGGGCTGAGCAGGGCCTAACTGTGCTCTTAAGAGCCAAGCTCAGCCTTATTTGCAGTCCGTATCCGTACGGATTTAACGGTAAAATATGTTTCCATGAGCTCGCGATGCAGTCTGCAGCAGAGCCCATGCTGCTTTGGGCATGTGCTCCTGGAGTGAGCTCCTTAGCAAGGTGTTCCTCAAACTTCCAGGGTCCCAAAGGAGCCAAAGGTGACCAAGGAAGCGCAGGGATAATGGGACCGAAAGGCGAGACAGGAGAAATGGGTTTATCTGGCCCACCGGTACGTACATCTGTCTGTCTGTCCGTGTGCGTCTGTCGCTTAGCTCTTAAAGGCATTAGTTGCTTGCACAAAGACTGTAGCATGGGGAAGAGAAGTATATTTTTCTGTACTTCTGCTTTTCTGGAAGACATGTGACACGAGCATTGAATTCCCCCCTTTTAGGGAGCTGATGGAGCAAGAGGAGAAAAAGGAGAGAAAGGAGAAATGGGATCCCCGTGTTTGCAGAATAACCACGTAAGAGCCGGGCACGGTGACGCCTCTCCCGCGAGCCGGGTGCACTGGGGTGGTGAGAGGCAGAAAACAGCTCTTTTCCACACAACCTTGCGGATACCTCTAGCAAGTTTATTCCTTAGGGAGTACCATTTTGCAAAGGTAGTTTAGGTTTTGCAATGATGGTTGAGTTGTTCGGTGCTGCTGCTGTAGTTACATTTTGCTCTAACAGAGCTCTGAAGCTTCCAGGCAGTTTTATAGGGTTTCTGCGTCTTTTTTTCCTTGTTTTCTTGTGTCTTTTTCTTAATGGAAAAGTTGATGGATTTTGGTAGTAGTTCCTTTTTTTATTATTGTTAATGACATGAGAGCTCTAATTTTGTTCTTTTTAATCAGAGGCCACTCTCCTTGGGTCTGTGTGGGAAATGACATCATTTTCCATTACATTTAGCTGAGAGCAAATATATGGAGTAGCTTGCAAAACCCCTCTAATTTGAGACCAGCGAGGTTTATGCGCTCAGTAATAAATGCATTTGTTTATAAGCATTTTGAGGAGGGGATACTTCGATGCCTTCAATCCCAGCCCGGGCAGCCTGTGTTTTGGTGGTTGCGGTGCCTGTGCGCAGTGCCACAGGTTCGGTCCCGCTGTCCCCAGCCCCTCTAACGTGTCCCATGTTTCCTTCCCGCAGATCATCCCAGAGCCAGGACCCCCCGGACTGCCCGGCCCCATGGTAGGAGTCTGCAGAGCAGCGTGATGAGCAGGATTGGCAATTTTAGGGGAGCTTCCCTAGGGGTTTGGGACCCACAGCTCTGAAGGCTGGAGGTGCCGAAGGGCCATGGTGATGGTCCTGATGATCCTCTTGGCCTACCAGCTTCAGGACACCAAGGGCACAGAGAGGTGCAGAGCACGTTGCAGCTCCCATCAGAGAAGCTTTGGCTGCCGTTGCTCTCCAGAGTTAATTTTTGAAGATGCTCTCTCTGCATGTTGTGCAATCCAGCAGTTTTCACTTCCCCTTCCCACCAGTTTGACGCCGGAGAGCCAAATAAACTCCCACCTGTCTTGAAAGGAGCAGTTTGGCTGCTGTCAGACACGATTTGGGAAGCAAAGGTCTTGGTGTGCTTTCAAATGCTGCTTTTCACATGCACCATTGTCTTCCCTGCAGGGTCCTCCCGGAATCCAGGGGCCTAAAGTAAGTCAATAAGCTAAATGTCACCCGGTTTTCCGACTGCCAGGCATTATTTGCAGGATCACAGGGGACTGTCAGCTCCGGGGCCTGATGTCTGTGTGTGACAACACGTCCCTTGATTGTGTTGTTCAGCAGTTGGCAGTTTTGAAAACGGGCCATTTTTCCTCCAAAATACATTTCTGTTCTTAAACCCCCTTCACCGTGGAGTGCCGGTTGCCTGCAGTACATGCAAGTCAGGCTTTCCACACTCACAGCCTTGACCTTCATTTTGAGATGCTTCTCCTTAAGGTCTAGTCAAGAAGCAAAGGTTAAGGCCACGAGGTTGTAAACTTTGCCCAAATCTTGGGATTTTGGTTCCGTCCTGCTCCAGCACGAGGACGCAGCGCAGGCTGGTTGTCCTCACCTTGGCCCTGTCATCCTGCTGGTGGCCCATGTAATCACTTGTCCTCCCTGGCCATGGTGGTCCTCACCTCGAGCAGCTCCCTAGTGCAGTGAGGGCCGTTTCGGAGGCCTCCATGGGTACGAGGTGCCCGTTCCGGGGTTGACATCGCTTTATTTACGCAGGGCTTGGATGGTGCCAAGGGAGAGAAAGGCGACAGCGGGGAGAAAGGCGAGCGCGGTGATGCTGGGCCAGCTGTGAGTAGCTCTGCCACCTCCAATGTCCGATTAATGATGGAAACCTGCCTTTCGGCAACCTTCCAAATGCCTTTTTTTCTTTCTTTTCCTTTTCTAAGGGCCTCCCTGGTGCTCCAGGACTCATCGGTTTGCCCGGCACCAAAGGCGAGAAGGTGAGTGGCGAGAAGGGAGCAAAAGGGCGGAAGCGCCCCCGGCTCCGGAGTGGGATTCAGCGCAGCGCGTTGCATTCAGCTCCAAGGACCTCCTTTAGGGGTGGATTTACTCATTGGAATTGCTAGGAGTTGCTACTAGGTAGAAGGCTTAACCTAAACCTGCTTTAGGACACCGTAAACTTGGAGCTGGGGATTAATTTAAATGGGACTTGCTGCAACTGCTGTGCGTTACCCAGGGGGGCTACAGGACCAGGAGTGTTGGCCAAGCTCCAGATCTGAAGGACACGCAGATTATGGGCTGCAATTACACAGTCTTCCTGGGTCCCCACCTACCTTCCCCATTCAAGGCCACAGATGCAACAGGTTTCTTAGCTTTGCCACTGTTTGTCTCCATACATAGCGTCCTCCTTTCAAGGACCTGCCTCTGCGTTAGTAACCGGTTACAGTAGGTGCTGCTGGAGGGACTAGTTTGTAGTGTATTGAGGCCAAAACAGCAACCCAGCGAGGTCACAGAAAGCCGTGCTGGCTCGTGCCAGCGTTTGAGTAGTATTTCACCAGAAGTCCA
>NW_010588170.1:195202-209370 GCF_000705375.1 Tinamus guttatus | reverse complement strand
CAGCGGCCCGCCAACGCCGTCAAGGAGATGCTGGAGAACTGGTGAGGAGCCTGGCCGGGGCCGCCGGGGCGCCGCGCTGCGCGGGCTGTAACGTTGCTGCCGTTGCTCCTGGCATTTAGTGGGTTAAACGGTATAGTGTTCCGTGCTGTCAGAAGGAAAAGGACGGGGGGCGGGAGGAGGGGGTAGAGACCCACTTGAAGCAGAGGAAATTTCAAGATGACTGAAAATCAGGCCTTAAATGGAATTTCAGATCACGTCTCTAATTTGTCTGATCTCTGGAGCCCTTCATGCGCTCCAAAGCTTTTCTTTCTCCTTGCAGTTTGGATGCTAAATCTAGCAGTATCCAGGTGGTAGTTAAGGAGGGAGGCCTGAAGCTCATCCAGATCCAAGACAACGGCTGTGGTATCAGAGTAAGTAACCTGGCCTGGCAGCTGAATGCTGAGGTTTGATATTGGTGCTTAAACTTCTTTTCAGTTTAGAAATACGCGTTTCTTGTCTTGAAATGACTTGGAAGCAAAAGGTAACTTTTACTTGTTTGTCCCCTTCACACAGAAGGAAGATCTGGACATTGTATGTGAGCGATTTACTACCAGTAAACTGCAAAAGTTTGAAGACTTGGCCAGTATTTCTACATATGGTTTTAGGGGTGAGGTAAGACCTTTGACAAGGCTTTGAAACTGTTACATGTGCTTGGTTATCCTAATGTCTCATTCCCAGCATTCCTGGTGGACAGTTGTGTTTGCTGAGATTCTGCCTTGGCATCGGGCAGGGCAGGGAGATGTTTCGTGTACAGAGGAAAGTCGAGCACTGAGGAGATGAGTGAGACACAGAGTGTGTTGTTCCCTGTTGGACTGAAATTGGGAGAATCCTTTTTTCTTCCATTTTTTAAAAAGCAATTGAAGGTAATGATATTAGTTCATTCTCTGCCAGTGCATGGAAACAGAAAGCTTTTAAAAAATAAAAAGGCAAGAGCAGAGCCCTTGTGCTTCGCTGTGGTCAGCAGGCCGCTTGGTTCAGTTTTGTGCTATGTTAGAGAACCAGTTGCTGTGTCTGCTAAAACATATCTACTGTAAGGTGATCCTTAAAAGTAGCTGACAAAGTTACCACTAATGCCAGTGCGGTAGCCAGCGGCCGTCTCCTAGGTGTGAAGTTGCTTTCTTAATGCTTTTACCCCTGAGGTTTTTCTGTAGCAATGTGCCACCTGGAAAGAAAGAGGAAGTAACATATTTTAAAGCTGTGTTTGTGATATTTATAGAATGTGTTTTACTTCTCTTAGAACACTGAAGCAAAGCTAGTGAAATACATGAAGTTATGTGCTGTCTGTAGATAAATCACTGAATTACTGAATTCAGGTTTATTCATTTTGTAACTGCATTTATATGTGAAATTCCAATGATTTGATATTATCCTGGCACCAGAAAAATTTTCTTCGCCAGCTTTGCCATCTGTCTTTTGTGCTTTCTTGTTCTGAGAATGCCCTGGGGAATTAAATTTGCTAATCTGATTCATGTGACCCCCTCCGTTTGGGCAGTGTGAGTTTAGATCCACTCCAGATGCATTCCAGAACGGCTGGACGTATCACAATGCTTAGGGTACCCAGGCATATCCCTCCTTGCCAGCTGCAGGGATCAGGCTTTGCTGGAGCTCCCCGCTCGCCCTCTGCCTGCTGAGCGTCCCTGCAGTCAGTGCGCCCGGTGCCAACGCTCTGCTCACGGGGCTGTGCAGGTCTGTACACTGGCTTTTCTGAGAAGAGCAGTGTAACCGGGCTTTGTAATATTGCCTAGAGACAGAGGAAGAGCTTGGGTTGGGCTTGAGAAGAAGCCAGCAGAGCCTTCAAAACCAGCTGCCTTTCCTTAGCACAACAGAAAGGAAAGAGCACCGCTGTAACATTTTTGCAAGCCCTCTTGTAGTTACGTTCACATTGGCAGCTGCTGGTATTGTCAGACAGGATGAAGTGTTGGAAAAGCCAAAAGAAGGTCCTGAGTAACCAATAAGTATTGTAGGCTTTGAAATTCATTTGAGCTTTACCAACCTGCAGTTTTCTTAAGAGGGTTTTTATTAATTGTTTGCAAGTGGTATATCAAAGTTTAGGATTGTTGTTTGAAGTGTGGACACTCATTCACAAGTTAATGGTTTCTTGAGCAAGACTCACAAAGATTCTTTGTTTTTCCCTAGGCATTGGCTAGCATAAGTCACGTTGCCCACGTTACAGTAACGACCAAGACAGCGGATGCAAAGTGTGCGTACAGGTATGCTGCTCGCTGGTGATGTGGCATTGGGTAAACAGATGTATTTCTCTTTACAGTGGTCTTAGTAACACTGCTCTGGCTGAGACATGATAGACAAGAGGGCAGCCTCTTCAGAGCAAGGGATATCCATTCTGGGATCCAGAATGGATCCAGTGGATATCCAGAAGGGATTCTGGGCATTCAGCATGGATCCACCAAGGGGAAATCATGCTTAACCAACCTGCCAGCCTGCTCTGATGGGATGACTGGCTGGGAAGATGCGGGGAGCAAGGGGGGTGTTGTCTGCCTTCACTTCAGCAGGGCTTTTGGCACCGTCTCCCGTGCCATCCTCGTAGCTAGCGCAGCAACTGCGGGATAGATGAGTGGACTGTGAGATGGACTGAGAACTGGCTGAATGGCAGAGCTTACAGGGGTGAGATCGGGGGTGTAGGGTGAAGAGAAGAGACGGCTGAGAGGGGTCTCATCACTGTGGACAAGTACCTTAGGAGAGGGGCTCAAGAGGATGGGCCAGGCTGTGTTCAGTGGTGCCCAGCAATAGGACAAGAGGCAGCTGCCACAAACTGAAGCCCAGGAAGCTCTGTCTGAATTTGAGGGGAAACTTGATTGTGAGGGCAGATGTAAAAAAGGCTCCGAAAGGGAGAAAAGCTAGTTTGAGTGATCCTTTATGCCTTTTATTCCAGACTGTAACAGTAAGTTTTACCTAGAGCAATATATTTTAAGAGTGAGAGGAAAAGAAAAGTCTAAAAGGAATTCTACCTCAGCAGCCAGAATAGGGTAGACTTTTATTTTTTCCCCCAGAAATCTGGCAGAAGACAAATGATGCATGTACACAGGCAGGGTGTCTTGCAAATGTCATGGATCCTGAACATGGATATTATATTTTAGTTAGTTAGTTTTTTTGTGCTAGGTGCTTTATTCTATTTAATAATTGATTTTTGAATATTCTTCTGAAAAATAAACCTCCCAAATTAAGCAAAAATCTCTGCCTGAACTTCTCAACTACCTTTAAGAAAAAGGTAGAGAAAATGTGAGCTTTGCATCTAGAGTTGCAAAAGGTTGTGCGACTGAGATTTTCTTGCATTAAGCAAGTAGGGGACAGGAAAAGCGTATGCTCTTTAAAATTAGGTATCCATATAACATGCTAAAAGAATTATGTGGGGCAAAAATCTTCTCTGCTCAAAATGTTGTGGACCAAAAGGAGATGTCTTTTATACATTCAGAGAAGAATTTCTCATTGGTATAATGGAGGGTTAAGTCTAATGAAAAAAAATATTTTCATGTCTGGACAGGTCTATCTGTTAATGAAGAAATACTGGGTATGGTATTCCTGTCAGTGATGCCAGTTCTCATCAAGCAGAAGCATGGGGGTAGCAACCAATTGTCAGCATCCCAAATTTTTGCTGGGAGGAGTGATGAACTGCTGATGATGGGATTTTTTCACCCTTTTTTGTTCCTCCCTCCGTCTTTTTTACTCTCAATGATCTAGGTATCTGGTAACACCTTATTTTTGTTTTCTGATTAGAGCTACTTACAGTGATGGAAAAATTAAAGCCCCTCCAAAACCCTGTGCGGGAAACCAAGGGACTCAGATCACGGTACTTTTGTGTTTCTGCTTTCCCGTATCCCCCTGCTGCTCTCTGGCTATTACCCTTGTTGTGAGTGTTACGTGACAGTCTCACCTTAGAGGATGGATGCCTCATAAATAAAAATGCCCTCAGAACAAATTTGTCTGTCCTTATTAAGAAGATGGGTTTATTGTGACTTTTTTCTCTGCAGGTTGAAGATCTTTTTTATAATGTGAATACAAGGAGGAAAGCTTTAAAAAATCCAAGTGAAGAGTATGCAAAAATACTTGAAGTTGTTAGCAGGTAAACTGAAACAAGAGGCTTTGTTTTTTTTTTTTCTAGCGCTAAGGAGAGCATTGGGGGTTGGGGAGGGATTGACATGTGTGTGGCTTCTTGACTGGTTGTTTTTAAAGTGTTTGTCAGTGTATGGTGTTTGATAACAATCCAATAGGATAAAGAAAATCCAGAAGAGAAACAGTGTAGTTGCTCTGTTGCTATTATTAGCAAGAATTGCACCAAACCGAAGTCTAAATGGCAGTTTCACCCCTCCCCCAAAATCAGGTCAGCTGCAGGGTGTGATGTTCCCTTGCTTGCTCACTGATTCAGGCATCTTTGGCATGTGAAGAGCCTTAGGCAGGATCTATACAACTTAACCAAAAAACACTTTACACTTTCAGTAAACAAAAAGTTAGTGAGAAGTAAAAAGACACTGTGGTATAGTATGTATTAGCATAGTGCCCCTGTAAGCTCCCAAAGAGTCGTTACTGAGCAGGCAGGCACAGGCAGGAGGTGAAGGGTTGGCTTCCACTGCTTCCTGACCGTCTCATCTGCAGACTCGCTGACCATCTGCCTACCAACTCACTGGCCTACCTACTTTTTTTTTTTTTTTTTTTTTTTTTTTAATGTTGCCTTTCTTCTCCTGAATTCCGAGCTACTAACTGTTTCTCCTGAATTCCCCGCTGCAACAACCTGCCCTCTTTCTGCACGCTCACCTTTCTTATCTTGCCTACTACTTTGTGTTCCTTCTCACAACCCAGCATTTTTTCTGCAAGTCTGGGCCAAGGTTGAGCACCTGAGCTCTGTCAAACTGGGCCTTGGATCCTCCCGAGAGGGAGCTCGGAGCGGAGGAGCCAGCCTCTTCTCAGATCCTTCTCCATAGAACTTGAGAACTGTTTTACTGAAGAGATTTTATTGTACTTATTAAGCCTGTGAAATGCAATCAAACTAGCTAGATTGTATAGGTTAGATTAGTTGGTTGGTTGGTTTGTTTTTTTTTCCAAGTAATAACCTAAGCTAATCCTTGAAGTTTATATAATTTCAGCTTAGTTATAAATAGACCATTTCACTTTTTTTTTTTTGAAAGCTATTAATCTACATAAGTTCAGATAAATTGTATTAAAGTAATTGAAATTGCTTCTGTTACTGGTTGCTCTTTCATACATGGCACTCTTTTTGCCTTGGTCTCAGGTATGCCGTCCATAACTCAGGCATCAGCTTTTCAGTTAAAAAGGTATGTAAAGGGTTCTTAATGTCCTCATATTTTTCTGAAGGTGACAGCACCGCTCTGTGCTGGATGGCATCTTTTGCAATGGGGCTGTTCTATAGACCCTTCCCAGGTGCTGAAGTGTTGAGGTGTGTTTTTGTATCCACACTGGAAAGCACATCGATTAAAAGTGAACAAGATAAAAGGAGCTTGGAGTCTCCTATGTTGCCAGTGTTTTATTTTGTGTTAGCTTTAAGAGCTGTTTCAACCTTTTCTGAAAGTCTGGTTACTAGTAATTGTATTAAGTAAGAGTCTGTAGCATGTGGTCTACAGCACTGCTGATACTTATTTACTGAAGTGCTTAGGTTCCCCACTTGCAAAGATGGGTTACTAGCCCAACGGACCTTGCACCTGAAGTGGTCAATAAATTATTGTATTTCCATGCTGTTTGCCATCTGTTGTTTTTCTTAACACAAACAGGTAAATAATAAGACAGATTAAAAAAAAAGGTTGTATGTTTTTGTCAGAAATGCATATTGTTGTGGTTAGTGTATTTCTGAGACTTTGAGCCAGAACTGTGTTACTCATTTCTGCTCCCTTTATAGCAAGGTGATACTATGTCAGATGTTAGAACCTTATCAAATGCCTCAACAGTGGATAATATCAGGTCCATCTTTGGAAATGCTGTTAGTAGGTACGTTTACCATCAGTTTTCATTTTGACATGATGTGTTCTGCTAACCTTCCTATTCCTTTTTAATAAAAACACAGACTCTGCTAACTTTACATATATTTGCTTTAAAATGAGTTAGAGGGAAGAGGAAATGTTGCAATAATAGAGAGGTTTCTCTTGCTTTGTAGAGTGTGTGGCTATCTTTTTTTTCTTCAATCAAAGGAAAGGGGCAAGTTGTGATGTAGTTTCCCTTTAATGCAGCAGAAGGAAGGTATCTGTGTGTAGGTTTCCATCTGCTAATTGAGAAAGAGATGCAGGTCCAGCTTGTGATACAAGCTCCTGGCCTCCTCCTCGCCATGAAAATTTTACCTCTTCTTAGTAGCTAATTGTTTGCACTTAAATAACACAACTGAAAATTGAAGCTGGAATATATGGAGACTGAATTTGAAATAAGTAGCCCATAAGCCTTTTTATGTTAATTTTCAAAGCTGGCATAATGCTTTGCTAGATGATAATACTCACAGATTGCAAAGTCTCATCTGATTTCCCAAGCTAATGTATCACAAATGTCATGCAGTCTGTGAAGACTCTTATTGCTAGGATCTGTACCCATGGGAAGAAAAAAATGTTTTGAGTTCTTAATAGCCCACTATATATGTTTAACAAGTGGACACAACAGTTCAAAAAAAAAAGGTGACCTTTCCTGGGCTGCTGACAATTTTGGAGTGTCCATGTTTGCCACCGTTAGTGACTTAAACTGACAGTTCTAATGAAGTGGATACTGTGATATAATCAGGTATTATAAAGATATTCTGGGTGACTTTATAGAATCTAATCCTACTGTGTTACTGGTTTACTTAGGGAGAAATAAGCAATTGGTGTTTTATTACTCTTATGTGTTGAAAAAATTTTAGGGTTGACAAAGAATGTGTAAGCTCTACAACAATTCTAGTGTTTTCTTTAAGGGAAACATAAATGCAATGTATAGTAGTGCATTCTTCCTTGTGAGCAGTAGCATGACTGAAATTTATATCAACAGCAGAATTCTTCATTTCTGTAAAACTCTAGAGAACTGATAGAAGTGGGCTGTGAAGATGCAAGCTTGGCCTTTAAAATGAAGGGTTACATAACGAATGCAAACTACTCTGTGAAGAAATGTATATTTTTACTCTTCATAAACCGTAAGTTAAAAATGCATGTTGTAGAGTTGTCTGTTGCATGCGTAATAATCAGACAAAATCCATTTCTCTCAAGAACTACAAAAAATATTCCAAATATGAACTTCCCTGAAGACGACTGAGGGGTAAATATTCCAGTTCATGGTAGATAAGATTTCTTTTATTTCTACGTGCAATGTGGGTTATATTTCAAACTCTAAAATACTGATACTGGCCCTAAAGAAATTCAGACTTAAGAATGTCAAGTTTATGGCTGCAACAACATTGGTGGTGCCTGCAGGAAGCCATGACTGTACCAAATAATGGAAAGGTAGTTTGGTTATTCCAGTTTTAGCACACTGAAAAAAACGCTTCTAAACGTAAAAAGAAAAAATTAGAAGCACACTAAACTGACGTTGCGTATTCCTTAATTTATATTAAGATGTCTGCAGGGGGTAAAAAAGGAGTACAAGTGATGCCCTCTGAAGATGCGGTGTATGAAGATTTTGGTCTAACTAAAGTGTTGGACATCATGCAGTCAGTGTGTTTCACTGATGCATGTAGCATTTTGCTCTTTGTTTCAGATCGACTGGTAGAGTCGACTGCTTTGCGGAAAGCCATTGAAACTGTCTATGCTGCCTACTTGCCAAAAAGTACACACCCGTTCCTGTACTTAAGGTAAAGTAATAGAAAGCGGCCTTTTACTGCCTTTTACTGCTCGTGCAGCGTGTGGAGGGAGTGGGTAGGTTTAAAAAGCCATTGGTATCCCTGGTGGGAGTGTTCGGCATCACATTGAGCTAGGTTAGTGCTGAATAGGAGAAAATTCAGTATGTATTTTCCATATTAGAAAGATCATTACATTAAAAATCTTTAAAAGGAAGGCCTGATTTTCAGAAATAGTAAGCACCTAGTAATTTCAACTTTGATATTTGTAATTTCAACCTTTGCTATTATGAGTTAGGAAGATAGCTGTACTGGGGATAAAGCAGAGCATTTCAGGCCAGTCAGGGCTTTTATTCCAAGCTCCATCAGTATTTTTCTTTGCTAGGATTTCTGTTGTGTTCTAGAGAAGCAGAACATCATCATCTCCATTCTTACTTATTACTGTTTTTGGTATGCTAGTGTAACAAAAAGAGCATTAATCTTTTGCCATGCATGTATGGAAAAGGTTGGTCTTGTTCTTTTGAGCAATAAAGCGCTGGCACTTTAATAATAAATAAAGTGAATGCACTGCAGCATTCAGCTCTATTCCTGCATGGCAATAATGCTAAAAGACAGGGCCTCAGAGCTCGTTAGTTCAGGCACACTCTAAGTAAGTTTCTTTTCAAAACTGTTTTTGTAGTAATACAATGGAGAGTTTGATTTAAGCTCACCTACGTTAACTGATTTTGAAGAGTTTGGAATCAAATTCTTCACACAGACTCACAAACGTAGCAAGGAAATCTCACTGCGGCTTTCAGGACTTTTTTGGCTTAATTGCATAGAGTTGTGGCCCTAGATCTGATGAATCTTTTATAATGTTTTGCAGCCTGGAAATAGCTCCTCAGAATGTAGATGTGAACGTGCATCCTACGAAGCACGAAGTCCATTTTCTTCACGAGGACAGTATTCTAGAGCGTGTGCAGCAGCACATAGAGAGCAAGTTACTGGGCTCTAATTCTTCCAGGATGTACTTCACCCAGGTGAGAAAACACGTTTCCACTGACCAGTGTACTAACAGTTGTCAAGTTTACTCTGTTCAATAGCACAGTTTAAGCAGCATTTGGTAACTATCAGTGTTATGCTGGTAGCTTCAAGTTTCTGCTCTATACTCAACTTGCTTTAATATGCCAGTGTTGGCAATGAGGCAGTAAGCTTACTGGAAGAAAAAGTGAATGAAATTTAAAAATAAAAAATATTTTATGTACCTATCTGCCAAATATCTGTTCAGTCTTTTTGGTGTTACGAGTGTGCTGTGCTTCACATTTGGTTTGTTTTTATTCTGTCCTGATTCTGTGGGGTAGACCTGTTACTGTGGTAATGGTTTTTTTATATACATATTTGACAACACCTTGGACTTAGTAAGTGGAGAAAAAACAAGGAAAAAAATCCATTACCTCTGTATGTAGTGTAGTGTAAGGACTTGCAACTACTAACATTTGAAAACAGATCTCCTTGTGCTTGTTGACACTCAAGATTTTGTCTTTGAGACGAGGCAGTGTTCACAGCGACTTCCTTACCTGCCAAGACGCTGACGTTTGTGTTGTGCTGATAGTGAGCACAGAGCTGGTTGCCTGTGTGAGCGGTTGACATGGTGTCTCCGCAGTGCGAATGTTTCGAGCAGTGAGATGGTGTAAGAAGCTGGCAGGGCGTTGGACTGTGCTCATTCTCTGCTCCTCTCTGTCTTCTGTATCTTCATGAAGACGTTGCTTCCAGGGGCCGACTGCTCTTCCAGCGAGGTTGTGAAATCAGCAGCAAACTCTGCGGCAGTTACCAAAGGAGCGGGTGATAAAGTTTACGCGCACCAGATGGTCCGCACGGACTCCAAAGAGCAAAAGCTGGATGCTTTCCTTCAGCCGGCCAGCAAGGCCCCAAGCACCAGCCCCGCGGAGGCGAGAGCCGGGGCAGGAGCAGGGCTCCCGGAGAGCGCAGCTGGGCCCCGGGATGCGGAGATGGAAGATGTCAGTGCTGTAGCTGAAGTCGCCGCTGCTCAGAGGAGCCCGGGGCCGGCAGGGGGCCGGAGCAAGAGCCCAGGCGGGTCTCCTGAAGCGGTGCCGCCTCGGTAAGTCTCCTCTTTGCTGAATGGGAAGTGTTACCTACTCGTTTCTGGGCAGTGCCACCCAAGAAATTGAAGTTGTGAACCATGTGCTAGGCAACTTGTGGTAAGTTCTGTAGCTGGAATGGGAGATTCTGTGTAGTTTGGAAGGCCAGAAACTAAGTAGTGATGTTAACTTTAGCTTAGAGAACTCTTATTACGCTGTATGTGTTCAGAGGTTCCCCGTTTTGGAGGGAATAGAAAATATATCATTGATTTTTTCAGAAAATACCCTAATAAAGATATAAGCACTGTAACTTTTTTTGTAGCTTTGAAGTGAATTATTCTGAGAAGCCAAAGTGATTTGAGAGAACCTGGTTTGTATTTCTTTTCTTTCCTAGTATTGCAGTCCCTAAGAAATAACAGAATTTTGTGATGTGATGTGCTGTTTGGAGCCTGATTGGCTTGATGCTTAAGCAATAGATGCATCAGATGTAATCAATGTTAAAAAAAGACTTAAATTCCCATATGAATTATTATGCTCTGACAAATTGTGCCTAGGAAGTGCAACAGAACAGTTTTCCCTTTGGAGAAGCTTGGGGAAGCCTTCTGCATTTCCATCATTACTGTGAATTGACCATGCCCTGAGCTGAGTGTGAGTGTGATAAGAGGAGATGTTTCATTTTCCTTTCCCGATGGCAGAAAGAGACCACGTGAAGATACTGACGTGGAAATGGAGACAGATGATAACAGAAAGGAAATGACAGCTGCCTGCACCCCCCGAAGGAGAATTATTAACTTGACCAGTGTATTGACTCTCCAGGAGGAAATTAGTAACCAGGCACATGCAGGTAAGCAATTATCTTGCTCCCCAGGATTACTGATGCTGTGCCAAGCAAATGTTTGTTTGGACTGCTGAGAAAGGAGAAAAAAAAAACACATTAAGAAGGTGGTCACATTAGTCCACTGCTGCAAGTGAGCTTCTAACAGAAATGTTTGTTAAATATCAAGGGGCAAACTGCCCAGGCAGCTACTAAGTGGTATGAGCTACACTGGCCTGGTCAGGATTCCATGTTTGTAAACAGATGTTTTATATACTTCCTTTTCTTTTCCTTGAATTTATTTTGATTTTATGCTAGCTACAATGAGGGATCCTCCACAGTTAAAATGGCTCTCTAATAAGTAACCTACAACCGAATCAAACACTAAAAATATTGATCTTTAGAAAGCATGTGCTCCTGATAATATCTCACAGTAGGCTGGTAATTCTGTATTTGTATTCCTTATCTGACTACTGCTGTTTAAATACTGAAATCAGACATTTACCCATGCTATAAAAGCAGCACAAAAAAGTAGGATTTGTAGAATTTGTGCAGCTGGCTTTGTCTTGTCTTTACATGTATGAGAAATACATACAAGTTACTTCTATAAGAAAGAAATGCGCTTTAACTGTATGTTATTTCTTTGGAAAAGGCAACACTGCAATTTGGTCAGCTCAATGTTTTGTACATGCTGTTTTAAGAAAGACTGTAAATAGTTATGTCCTTTGAGGAGTGGCTAAAACAGGCTGCAACTGTGGAATCTCACTTCTCAAATTCTCAAAAGAATTTGGACCCTATCTGCCACATTTTGGAAATGTAGTCTGTTGTATTTTGGTGAAAGGTTATTCTACATCTGCAACCTTGTGTTAAAATATGTCTTTATTCTCTTACTAATCTCTCACCAGCAACTGCTCTAGAAAGTCATGCTCTTCAAGTCCAATACAGAAATTTTTAAATAAATTTTCCTTTGTAGCTTAACTATTGTATAATCTTTCTCATTTATGCTTTAATATATACAACTATATGCATATGCACACAACTGATTAAGACTTCAAAACATATATTGGTAGGGGGTAGTACAGGCCCATAGTACAGGCCTGAATGGAAGTTCGGGACCTTCATGTTGAAAAGACCCATTACAACCCAGGCAAGCAAATCTGTCCGGCCAGGGTTGATGGAATTAGGGGTATATGATTTTTTTTTTTTTTTTTTCCCCCTCAGGTCTTCAGGAGATGCTACACGATCACTCCTTTGTTGGCTGTGTCAGTCCTCAGTGGGCTCTGGCACAGTACCAGACAAAACTGTATCTTCTCAATACAACCAAACTCAGGTAAAGAAGCTAGCTATCTGACTTGTCACTGTTGAAATAGCTGCTCGTGACCACGCTAATTAGGAGGGAGAAAGAAATGAGAGAAAAACTACTAACGCTTTCTTGTCACCTGTACAAAATTCATGAGGCTAAGAATTAAGCAATCAGCTCAGAAAGCATACGTGTAGCTACAATTTTAGGGTGAGTGTGTAAATCTTAAACTGTTTAGTTAAAATAAGATCTTTGTTAACCTGAAGAGACCTTTCTGATGTTCCCAAGATGACCTTTACTTTTCCCTCTTTACATATAGATCTTGCAGTGGTCATGCCCATGTAACTAACTCACTCTTGTACTTCAATTTAGCCAAGAACTCTTCTACCAGATACTTATTTATGACTTTGCAAACTTTGGCATCTTAAGGCTGTCTGTGAGTATCAAGCCTATCTTTTTCTCAGTTTTTTTTTTTTTTTTTGGTCAAAAGGAAGCTTGATAATGGAGCAAATGCTGTTAGCAATTTTGTAGCTACTGCTGGGAGCTGTGATACTGGCCCCTTGTTAATCTCACTTTTGGCTACTGACTGAGTTTTGTTATCTGGTACTGTACTGGAACAAATAATTAATACATAAGCTCTCTTTATCAGAAGTAGACTGTAAAGTGCTACTCCTTATCTTGTAACTATCAAGCACGTTACAGAATCTTGGATGCTGCAGAATCCTATCAGTAAAAAATTAGTATTTTTGCCTGTTTTTAGATGGATAGGATACACGGAACTGCTCACTTGTGGACCAGAGCCAATTAGATTATAGTTGAAGGAACAAATGCATTTTAAAGAATGGGAGGAGGTTTGTGATTATTAACCACAGTTTTGCCTCCTCTGCTTTTAGGAGCCAGCTCCTTTATTTGAGCTTGCCCTGCTTGCTTTAGAGGACCCTGAGAGTGGCTGGACAGAAGAAGATGGCCCCAAGGAAGGGCTCGCCGAGTACATTGTTGAATTTCTGAAGAAGAAGACTGAAATGCTGAAAGATTATTTCTCTCTTGAAATTGATGAGGTGACTAAAATATGCTAGATATTGATGAGGTAACTGTAGTAGTTTGCTTGCTTCAGAAATGCTGGGCAGGTGAAGAATATCAGTAAGAACTTAATACACCCCTTATTTTATACAATGCAGAACACCCTCAACAAGTGTGCTATTTCCCTCAACCTCATGTGTCTGAAATGTTTTCCTAGGAAGGGGGAGTTGTGTTTAGCGCCTTGAGATGGAGAGGAACCCTGAAATCAGGTCTCTTTGACCTGGATGGTCTAAATTCAGGCCTTCTCAGTTTATAAATAACAAACCACAAACCAAAGAGAAACCTCCCCAAAATTCTCCCCATGCTACCTGCCCAGAATCAGACTGTACAAAGATGCAACTCAGATGTTGTTAAGGAGCACTAAGTTTCAATGAAAGGACAAATATCTGGTCTATAATAGACAAGTTTTGATGCATCTACTGTAAGAACAAAGAGCACTTTTCCTTTTTTATGGACGCAGCAGTATTGCATTACAGGAAGGAAACCTTATGGGATTACCGCTGCTGCTAGACAACTATGTCCCCCCTCTGGAAGGGCTGCCCATGTTTATCCTTCGCCTGGCCACAGAGGTATGTTTCCTTAATAAAAAGGAGTGTGTTTGTTCACTTCTTTCTTAAATGAAGAAGGCATTTGTAATTTTAATTAGCTTCTAAAGTTGTGCATGGAAGGCTGGAATGGGTTTAAACAGCCTGTTACTATACTTAAGCTTTTGCTGTGGTTACTTAATAGTTATACTTTTGACCATAACATCATGAGTGCTAACCTAATGAGAACAGATACTCACTTTTATTTGAAAGCCTTCATTTCTATCCATCTTATTTCTGTTCCATTATCTGCATCAAAATGATCCAACTACTTACAGTTTTTTCATATTAGAAGTTTGTATCTTAACTGCTGCTCAGATTTTAAGTAGCTTTTCTTGATTGTAACAGGTAAACTGGGATGAAGAAAAGGAGTGTTTTGAAAGCTTAAGTAAAGAATTATCCATGTTCTACTCCATTAGAAAGCAGTACATAATAGATGACACCAACCTGACAAGCTCTCAGGTATGAGAATATGTAACTTGTTATATGAACACATAAATAACTTGAACTGTTGACCTCCAGT